>CM021110.1:149473843-149486220 GCA_007115665.2 Sequoiadendron giganteum
GAGAGACCTGAGAGAGAGGGGGGTGGGAGGGATAGAAGGAGAGAGAGACCATAGAGAGAGATGGGCGGGATGGATAGAGGGAGAGAGAGACCTAAGAGGGAGAGAGGGAGGAAGAGAGGGATAGATAGAGATAGAGGGAGGGATATTTATCTAGGTAGGGTGGGAGGGAGATACCTAAGAGATAGAGAGAGTGTTATTTAGGTAGGTTGGGAGTGAGAGACCTGAGAGAGAGGGAGGGAGAGAGATTGAGTTAGCTAGGTGGGGTGGGAGGGATAGAGGGAGGGGGAGACTTGGGAGAGAGAGGGAGTCATCTAGGTAGGGTGGGGAGCGGGAGAGGAGAGAGAGAGAGAGAGAGAGAGAGATAAGTGTGTGTGTGTGTGTGTGTGTGAGATAGATAGTTATATAGGTAGGGTGAGAGGGAGAGAACTAAGAGAGAGGGAGGGAGTGGGAGAGATAGAGGGAGAGATAGAGGGAGGGATAGACCTGAGAGAGAGGGGATGGGATGTATTGAGGTAAGGAGAGACATGACACAGAGAGAGAGAGAGGAAAGGATATAGGGAGGGAGAGACTTGAGAGAGAGGGGGGGTGGAAGGGATAGAGAGAGAGTTATCTAGGTAGGGTGGAAGAGAGCATCTTGAGAGAGAGGATGGAGTGAGAGAGAGAGGGAGTTATCTAGGTAGGGTGGGAGGGAGATACATGAGAGAGAGTGGTAAGGAGTGGGAGGGAGAGACTTGAGAGAGAGAGAGAGGTAGGGTGGGAGGGATTGAGGGAGGGGGAGACCTGAGAGAGAGAGTTATTTAGGTAGTGTGAGGGAGAGACTTGATAGAGAAAGAGAGAGGGAGGGAGTGGGATGAATAGAGGGAGGGAGAGACCTGAGAGAGAAAGGGGGTGGGAGGGATCTAGAGGGAGAGACCTGAGAGAGATAGAGAGAGGGGGTGGGAGGGATCGAGAGAGGGAGAGACCTGAGAGAGAGCGAGGGAAGGAGGGAAGGATAGAGAGAGAAAGAGGGAGGGAGGGATGGAGAGATAGAGAGAGAGTAAGGAGGCATAGAGAGAGGGAGGGAGGGAAGGAGGGATAGAGAGAGAGGAACAGAGGGATGGAGATACCATAATACATAGATAACACTCTCTCTCCCTCTCTCTCACTCTATATATATTATCATGTAGTACATATAATATATATTATATACTATATAGTATATAGTATACAATATATTATATAATTTATATATTGTATCTAGTATATAATATATAGTATATATAGTATATATTATATAATATAATATATAATATATACTATATATATCATAATACATAATATATATTGTATAATATATTATGTATTATTAATATATAATATATTTATTATATATTAATAATACATAATATTAGTTTTATTTATTCTTTCTTTTTCTAAAAACTAAAGGAAACGGATATATGTTTCCTTCCACATAAAGATCAACCTTTCACGCCTTATGCATGGAATTCATAATGGATAGTTGTTTAGAATGGATATCCATTTTGGGGATTACATAAAAACAAAAAGGGGACCATTTTGAGCATTCCAATGATCCCCACATGCTCTCTATCATCTAAAATCTTGTGAATTCTATCTAATACAAACAAAAGGAAGCTTTTGGTACATTCTTTTACACAATTTTCAACTTAATAATCATTTTTTGTGCTCTTTTTTGTTTGTATAATCGGGAGCAACAGTCATCATAAGGGACAAGGTAAGAGGAAACTCACATTAGATAAAATTGAAGCATATAGAAAAAAAATATAGAGAAAGTCATAGGAAGAGAAGACAAGGTATGCCAAATACTCAAGGTGAGGCTTCTTCTCCACCCATAAATGTTATTTCAAGTGAAGATGAAATAGAATTTGAGAATGTTGAACATCATATTGATATTGGAAATGAAAATGTTAAAATTGATATTTAAAATGTTGAAATTACAAATGAAAATATTGAAATTGATATTAAAATGTTGAAATTGGAAATGAAAATGTTAGAATTGATATTGAAAATGAAACATTTGAACCTAATGTATCACCAAATTAGATAAGAACACAAGAATTTTATGAGGATGAAATTCAAATTTAAAATCCAAGACATTAAAGAACCCCAAAATGGTTACTTGAAAGAGATGAGAAAATAATAGATAAAGTTGATGGAAAAAAGGTCATCACAAACGGTTCAGTTGTGGTCTACCCAAATATTCAATCAATACTTTTCTAATAAGACATTAACCAAACAATGTCAACTTTTTGTACAATTTCTAAATTCTAACAAAATGATACCATTATTAAAGAAATTGAATATTCATGTGACCAAAAAGTCGGAAAAAAATAATATTATTGTTAAAAATATTTTTAATGCTCTAAATTCTATTGGAAAGACTAGTAAGGAAAAAGATAAGAGCGCTACTCATAGAGTAATCACAGCCTCATTAGTAAGCCATCATTTGAGAAAGGCTCATATAATGAAGCAAACTTGTGTTTATTTAAACCTAAATCATAAAACATTGTCTAGAGCACTCTCAAGAAGAGGAAGACTTGATAGTCCTCTTCAAAATGATACATGGGATTTTAGTGAGAGGTGTCCACATGTTGATAAGAAGCTAACGGATAACATAAAGAATAAAACTCAACAATTTTGGCACTCTCAATCTAGAGTATCACCCAATGCAAAGGATGTTTTAAATTTAATAATTGGTAATCGAGACCACACATTGCATCCTAAACATTTCTTGGAATGTAGCCAAAAAATATTGTAGAAACAATTTTGTGAAACACATCCAACTTTGTAAATCTCACAAAGGGCATTTGAATCTTGTAAGCCATTTTATTGTGTACCTCTTAATATTTGCAATACATGTTGTAAATACAATGTAGATTTTTCAATGTATCATGAACTATTATGCCATATTCATTCTACTATGCATACTAAAAAAATGTTGCAGGAGTGTGGTGCAATGTAACTTCCAAAGTCATCTAAGGACTTGTTAGATTTATTTTTATGTGTTAGAGGTGATGGTTGTTTTTTCTATAGAAATGATTGTTTAAATGAGAAGTATTTACAATGTGATGGTTTTTCAAAGTTTGTAACATGTTTTCATGAGGGAAGCGAACATGATTTTGCTAACAAAAAAAACTGAGAAAAAGATATTTGAGACAGTGAATATAGTTTGAAGAGTGGAGGTGAAGGTTCTAGATGCGAGTTGGTTACAAGAGAGGTAAGTATTTCTGATTTTAAGAAAAATAATTTCTACAAGTATGCAAGGCATAGCCACAAGTCCTAATGGTTGGATCAGTAATTCAGGATGTGTAGGGACTCTTTACCAATTGAAACTATTATATTTGTGGTCGATTTTTCTGAAAATTACACATTGCAACCACAAAATAAGGTGAAATATGCCCCTTAATTTTTTCTTTGAAATTTCACCAACAACAAGCACCCGTTAAGTATTAGCCAGAATCATAATCAATTGAAATTAACCTTCACCAATAATGTTCACCAAGATCCTATTGAAGGTGAGGTGATAGCATATGGGAAGGGATTGTTAGCAACAACTGAATTGAATTACAAGTTGGAAATGAAAGTAGGCGGAGAACCGACCATGAAGATTCCACACTACCATGTATTCAGTGTGGGGAAAGATATTACAATGAAGAACAATTCATCCACTTTCCAGCAGGCATCCACATAGCATTGGGGATTCTCCATTTAAACAGTGGGTGATAAATGAGAGATACAAATGTTTATTCCTCCACACTGGCGATAAACCATCCAGGGGTTACAATATTTGAATTAAAAGACAAGTAAGTGCAGAAATATTAATGACTGGAATAGTACTACTATTTGTAGCCTTACAATGCAAATTAAAACTATTATATTTGTATAATCAATGCAAATTGAAGAAAGATGATCTCTCACATTTCCAATCTTTTCAATTACTGAAATTAAAGCCAAAATCTGAACTAATGATAATCTGATATGAAACCCGCAAATTGAAAATACACAAACCAACAACTATGCAATAACAAAATGGGTCATAGCTTCTTCAAGACTGCTCCAATTCACCCAAGATTGTAAAGAAATGAACTCTAGAAGCAAAGATACCAACCAACAAGTGTTAAACAAAGAAAAACTAGCTTAAAATGAAAGGCTCAATTCCCAAAGCAAGCTACCAAAAAAAGTACAACCTAGAGAGGAATGGTGACTTCTCCCAAAAATGGAATACTGCACAATAAATTCTAAAATTATGTAAGAAGGGTCACCCTAAGCTTAGAAATCAAAGGAGCCAATACCCATAAGCTAAATAAAATCACTTATTGAACTATAATTGAAAACTCGTTTCAACATTCATAACCAGCAAACAAAAAACTGGAAATTATCACTGAATTCTCCAACAATGAAGCTCAATATGTAGTTTTGAATGAAGCACACTCCCAATTTACCATCTAGGGAACCATAGTTTTAGGCCCCAAGATTGGTGTAAATGCTAAGCTTCCCCTTAGTCGGGTTCTAAAATCAATCCAGCAGCATTTTGATTAAACAATAGATCCTCAATGAATGAGCAATGGCCTGATTTTATAGAATTGAAGGTGATTGTTGGCTTTCCATCTATCATCCAAAAGGGATGCCCAAACCTCATGTGAGATAATTTAATTTTTAAAACATTTAATTCACCTTTTTCTCCTCTTCATTTTGGCATCCAAGTTTCCTTAGGGAATAATAACCTTTGAGATAATAAATATTATCACCTCATGAGGCATCCACCCTCAAGGGCCCCATTTTAAAACAACTTTAAGTCATTATGCTAGGCCAAGGGGGGAAAATAAAAATATAATAACATAAATGACTTATAATAAATAATTTTACCCAAAATGAGCCTCAAAAAGTTGAAAGCCAAATATGCTCCAAACTACACTGCCCGAAATGGAAACTGGACTGACTATTGATGCTACTGCCCAAGATGGCATTGCCAGAAATAGAGCTTACTAAAAATAGTAAAATTTGAAATTTTTCCCAATGAATTTTCATGTCATATCATTACAAACCTTTCTGAAAACCCAAAAAGAATCTACAATCCAAATTTTGAAACTTCAATGTACAGGGTAAAAATAGCAAGTGCTGAAAAAGTTTGTCACATGGAGATGCATCTTACACCATCCTGAAGCTCTCCTAAAACCCAAAAAACTCCACCAAACATACATCAGAAACTCTTACATGCAAACCTTCAAAATTTCTTTAGAACCCCTATAAAATAAGAAACCCTAATTTTACCTCTGATGAGATTATGGGCTTTCGAAAATAGGCTATCAATCACCGAAGAGCATATGGATAAAATGGGGACATTACAGTCCACCCTTCCCAAAATTGATTTTCCTCAAGCAATGCCACTACACTCCAAACTAATCCCACCAAAACATATAGGATCTTGGGGTCCCATGTCCATCTCTTAAAAACCCCACCATGTTGTTACTACTCCACTCTGATCACATAAACATAGTCAATAATCCAAAACTGCACCAACCTTCCTACAATCCGGGAAGAAATGAAAACAAAATATTGTAGCATCACTTTCCAAGAAAACTTTATGGAACTAGAAACAACCATGCCAATGACTAAAATTTTGTAATGCTCATAGAAGAATATTATGATCAAGTATAAAAACACCTTATTAGCATTATTCGCCATAGCATCAAACTGAGGCACAACAACAAATTTGAATCCCTCAAGAATATTTGTAAAATAAATAGCTAATATTTGCAAAAAAAACATACTCATACCCTCATAAATCCATAAGGATGTACAATGTCTCCTTTGAAGCAAACCGATATCACTAAAAGAACTCCAAAAAATCTTCACATATCTCACATCAAGAGTCTTAAATTGATGAATCAAATCAGCTAACAGCTTGTTGCCCCAAACAATAATGTATGAGATGATACCAAGAATCCCACTGTTTATTATTAAAAAACAACCCATACATGAATTATGACCATACTGAATCATTCCCTTGCTCATTCGAGGCAGAAATTCAATCCAACGGGAGATAGAAAGACCTGAAAATGAATAAACTAGCTACTTGACAGGTCTAAAATAATCATCTTAAGATCTGATTTTCAGAAAATCAGCATCCAAGAAGGTAAGTAGCAGCTGCAACACAATAATTTTTCATCAAAATAGGCATAACTGCTCATGAACAAGGCTAGTGGCACCTTCAGAAAGGAACCGAATGCCACCAAAAACTATCCTTTGATCACATTTCCTTCCCCAAACACCGATTTATGATCAGAAATAATGAACCAATGACATAAAAAATAAGGTAGCAACAATCATAGAACTGAAATTTTGTCACTTATCTCTCCAACCAACCTTCTTTTTATGAATACCATTCTTCATAAGAATATACTTGGGATCCCAAATACTGATTCTCAAATGGAGACATTTCCCAACACATGAGTAAATGATCATAACTACATTCTGAATATATTATGTTGGTCTATCCTCTTTAGAATTTTCAATATTTCCTTCTTGCCAAATAATGCCAGGATCCCAAACCATCAACATTGAAGAACCACTTCTCAAATGGAGGACTGTTCTCACATGAATCGTCTGATTTACTTGTTCCATCTAAATAGACACTTCTTGTGTCATAAATTGCCAAAAAGATTCCATGAATCCTTCATCAAATCCAATTATGAAATTAATTACTCTAAGAGAAGATGGTGACATAATAAAATATGACAAGAACCTCACAAGAATCCTCATCAAATAATGAATAATATCCTCATCAATACACTAATCAACTCTTTGTCAATGATCAAAAAGAATGTCTTCATTTCTTTGTGATCTGTGAGTTTCCATTCCTTGTTGAATGGATGTACCAGAAACAACACTAGATTCATCTTCATGTAACTCAAGTACCATCTCTCCACTGGTGGAAAACAAACTAGAATTTCCTCCTTCTTCATTAATTCTTGAAGAAATTCCCTCTTCATTCACAAACAAGGGATTTGCGTGAAGCACATTAGTACCCACTTCAAATAGTGGATTATTGAAGGCCTGAAAGACTTGTTGATGGAAATTTGAATGCTCCTGTCTCCCAGGATAGCATTCCAAATCAAATGTTTCTTGTATGAGATCAAGCTCATCAAGAATTTTTTGAATCTCTTCAACTCTTCCTTTGTTTTCTTGCTCCCATAAACATTGAACAATAGAAATCCGATTCTCTACTTCAATTAAAGCCTCATGCACTTCATGCAACTTGGTTCTAGTAAGCTCATTCCACTCTAGTGCCTTGTCAACAATTTTGGCCACTTTTTCTTTATCACGAATGATGTGCAAAAGACTTGATTTGATTTCCTCCAAGGAAAACTTGATGGAATTCATATCAGTAATGGAAATGCAGCATACTTCTACCCCTCTTGGCACATCATAAATCAAATTTTCTACATGCCGATGAATTTCATCAAGCTTTGACAAAACTTGAATTCCCTTTTTAGCAGTTTGTGAACTTGAACTGCAATCTTCACATGTTGGTTGAGGTGATGTAGTGTGGCTTTGATGGATAAAGATTTCAAAAATTGTTTGAGTTATACTCCTCAACTTGCTACACATGTGATGGACACTCTTCATCATCTTGTTCATAGTGCCTTCCAATTCCTTAGCTCTCTTTCTTAGCTTGGCTTTGGATGAAGATAAATCTACCTTATAACTACTGGAATCTTCTCCTTCATTGTTCTCTTCAACACCTGATTCAAGGGATTCGGTCAAATCAAATTTTAAGTGGGAAGAGACTTCAACTTCCTTTTTCTCTTTCTTGTCTTTGGCTTGTTTTTCAAACCAAAAACCTTCAGAATTGTGGAGATGAAGAATTAACTCATTGACTAAGTAGGTATCATCTTCTTCCAACCAAACTTCTCTTTCATTTGGATCTGCACTTATGGCCTCTTCATGCATCTCCATGTCAACTCTTGTTTCCAAAAGTTCTTCCCTTGAATCTTCAACTTGAGTCTCATTAACAAATGTTGATTCTTTGTTCTCCCCTGTAGAAAACATGAGTACCTCACTAGACTTCAAGGCTTCTACTATCACATTACATTCTTCTACAGAATTCCTGAATTCTTCATGTGTTTCGGAAATTTTTGTGGACATATTGCATTCTTATGTAGAATGCATGGATACTCCTTGTGTCTCAAGAGTAGATATTGTCTTATTGCATTCTTCTATAGAAAGCATGGACAAATGCAAATCTGTAGATACCCCCTAAACATTTGCTATGAATTCAAAGGGATTCCAACTTTCATTCCCCTCTTCAGCAATAGAAATCTCCTCTTTGTTCTCAACAGTCTTCATCAAAAGAGGTTTCAAATTTTCTTCACATTGATGGAATAATCCTTTGATTAACATATCAGTAGTGGGATAAATCTTATCTTCATGTTCATAAGCATCTTTGAGAAGGGATTGGACACTTTATAGAAGATTATCAACTTCTTTGATGGTAAGAATTAGAACATTCATGACAGCAGCAAACACCCCCTCGTCTTGCTCACTCCAAGTCGAGGTGAAGAGATAATAATAAAAAATGATAAACCTGATTTTGCATCTCCAAATCTATCAATAGGATGCAAGCTCTAAGTTCAAAAAACCTCTTTAATATAGCAGCCCTTCTTGGAAAAAAATTACTTCCAATGTCATCCAAATCTTGAAAAATCTCCACTATCATATTTAAAATGATCTTCATGGTTTCATCATCATAAGGCACCTAGGGTACCACAATTCTTATCACTTCAATGAAGCAAGAATTAACCAACAACCTTGTTTCTTCATCAGGATGCCTCAGCCAATAGGGTTGATTCAATGAGTTCATTGTAGGTTCTAATGCCAACTATATTATCTCAAAAGGTGATTGCTTCACCTGGCTCAAACATTGTTCAAGAAAATGAAGTATGTTCACTTCATTCTCCCTTGACTGAAATTATTTTTCTAGTCTTTTTCGTGCCATATAAAGTGTTATTTCTAGATTCATCTCTTCATCAGTAGTCATTTCTTAATCTGACAAAAATTAGTTTCTCAAAACTTAAAGAATTTATGCCAACTTTTGAAAACCACAAGAAGTTGAACTAAAATCTATTAAATTTTGGTGTAGTATCAGAGATCTCTATAACTCATCTACCAATACATGAAGCATTGTTTCATGGGATGGCAAGATCTTTGGCTCCGATACCACTAAAATGTGCCCCTTAATTTTTTCTTTGAAATTTCACCAACAACAAGCACCCTTTAAGTAACAGCCAGAATCATAATCAGCTTAAAGTAACCTTCACCAAGAATATTCACCAAGATCCTATTGAAGGCAAGGTGATAGCATATGAGAAGGGATTTTTAGCAACAACTAAATTGAATTACAAGATGGAAATGAAAGTAGGTGGATAACTAACCATGAATATTCCACACTACCAATTATTCAGTGAGGGGAAAGATATTAAAATGAAGAACAATTCATCCACTTTCTAGCAAGCATCCACATAGTAGTGGGGATTCTCCACTTAAGCAGTGGATGAGAAATGAGAGATACAAATGTTTATTCCTCCACACTAGTAGTAAACCATCCAAGGGTTACAACATTTGAATTAAAACACAAGTAAATGCAGAAATATTAATGACTAGAACAATACTACTATTTTCAGCCTTACAATGCAAATTATCAGAAAATTACAAGTGTTAATAGTTATATAATTAATGAAAATTGAAGAAAGATGATCTATCACACTTCCAATCTTTTCAATTACTAAAATTAAGGCCAAAATTTGAACTAATGATAATTTGATATGAAACTAGCAAACTAAAAATACACAGACCAGCAACTATGCAATAACCAAATGGATCATAACTTCTTCAAGGCTGCTCCAAATCGCCCAAGGCTAGAAAGCAATAAACTCTAGAAGCAAGGCGACCAACCAGCAAGTTTTAAACAAAGCAAAACTAGTTTAAAATGAAAGGCTCGATTCCCAAAGCAAGCTACCAAAAAAAGTACGGCCTAGAGAGGAATGGCGACTTCTCCCAAAAATGGAATATTGCACAATAAATTCTAAAATTATGCAAGAAGGGTTGCCCTAAGCTTAGAAATCAAAGGAGCCAATACCCATAAGCTAAATAAAATCATTCATTGAACTATAACTGAAAACTCGTTTCAACATTCATAACCAGCAAACACAAAACTAGAAATTATCACTCAATTCTCCAACAATGAAGCTCGATATGTACTTCTAAACGAACAACACTCCCAATTGACCATTTAGGGAACCATAGTGTCAGGCCTAAAGATTGGTGTAAATGCTAAGTTTCCCCTTAGCCAGGTTCTGAAATCAATCCAACATCATTTCGATAAGTTAAACAATATATGCTCAATGAATGAGCAATGGCCTACTTTTATAGAATTGAAGGTGACTGTTGGCTTTCGATCTATCCTCCAAAAGGGACGCCCAAACCTCATGTGAGATAATTTAATTTTTAAAACATTTAATTCACCTTTTGCTCCTCTTCATTTTGGCATCCAAGTTTCCTTAGGGAATAATAACCTTTGAGATAATAAATATTATCACCTCATGTGGCATCCACCCTCAAGGGCCCCATTTTAAAACAACTTAAATTCATTGTGCTAGGCCAAGGGGGAATCATGAAAATAGAATAACATTAATGACTTAGAATAAATCATTTTACCCAAAATGAGCCTCAAAAAGCTGAAAGCCAAATATGCTCCAAACTGCACTGCCCGAAATGGAAATTGAACTAACTGCTGATGCTACTGCCCAAGATGGCACTGTCAAAAATAGAGCTTACTAAAAATAGTAAACTCTAAAAATTTTCCCAATGAATCTGCATGTCATATCATTGTGAAGCTTTTTAAAAACCCAGAAATAATGTGCAATCCAAATTTTGAGACTTCAATGTACAGGCTAAAAATAGCAAGTGTCAAAAAAGGTTATCAGATGGAGATGCATGTTACACTATCTAGAAGCTCTCCTAAAACCCAAAAAACTCCACCAAACATGCATCAGAAACTCTTACATGCAAACCTTCAAAATTGCTTCAGAACCCCTATAAAATAGGAAACCCTAATTTTACCTCTGACGAGCCTACAAGATTTTGAAAATAGGCTATCAGTCACCGAAGAGTGTATGGCTAAAATGGGGACATTACATAAGGTACAATATCAATATTACAATTCTATTCAAGTTGTTATTTTTGTCCACATCACATATAGGCATGCCCTTGAGAGTACAGAAGAGGACAAAGATAATTAGGGAGTACCATTTTTATATGAGTGATGATAGATCTCATTCATCAGAGTTTGTGCGCCACTGTTTTTAAGAAAATGAATTCTTGTACGAAAAAGATATTACAATGGGTCAACATCTTGTTTGGTCAAATAATTGTACAAGGCAATTCAAGAATGCTCATATGTTTTATTGGTTGAACAGGATGCATGTAAAGAGGGGTGTGCCTGATGATAGGCTATCATTAGGTCCTACTACTTTAGAATAATTGAATGTCAATTGTCAACCGGGCAGTGTCCAAGGCAGTTTGCAGAAGGAGATTATTTGAACAACCCATTTTATATTTTCTATTTTTCTTTCAAACTACAGAAATCAAGTCTAATCTAAGACCATTACTTCTTAACTAGAAAATAATCTTACTCTAAGAAAATCCAGAAATACAAAATTAAAAAGCATAAGTCAACTAATTTAGAAAGCATTACGATTAAACTAGAAAGCATGGAAACAAGCAAACTAAACAACTTATGTATTACAGAAATAGAAAATTAAGGGAATAGACAATCAAACATTTTTTAAACAATAAAGGAATTTTATCAACTACAAAATATAGCTTATACAAATTAAAAACAATGGTGCTCTGGAATAACAGACTCAACTCTTCAACAACTTGTTACTTCCTATTGAATAGAAATTTACATTTAACAAAGAAAATAACTTAACAATCAAATACTTATCTGTCTAGGCTAACTCCCCTCGAGTGACCAGCTCACGAGCTACTACTTCATCTTTAACTCACATAAACTATAGATTCTCAAATCCTTTTATTACAAACAGATATCATCTTTCGAATTCAACAGTTACCAATAGATAGAAATTAGATAACTCATTTTAAAAGTGATTTGAAAAACAATGTGAACAGCATAACGATACTTCCTCTATGTCTTATTCACTACTTATGAAATTACAATTTTATAGATAACTTCTTAACTAAATCCTAAATTTAAGATGGCATGGATAGCCATTAAAAAAGTCTTCTTAACTTAAAACTAACTTGATGTCATTAAAGCTTTAAAACATGTAGAAGGC
>CM021110.1:149486320-149667636 GCA_007115665.2 Sequoiadendron giganteum
TCCCATGATTATTATCTTTAATGTTTTATTAGTCTGATAAATATTTTGACTTTTTGTGATCATAAAACCTTCCTACAGCCTCCACTACTAGACTTCCTGCGGCCATGTCTGAAACTATGTTTGTCTTAGTTTAATACTTAATGAATGAATGAATGAAGTAATGAATTGTCTTAAAGATGAACGTGTTGAGCTAACCTTCTTCTCCAGGAAAAGATGGTGAGTTATTTTGTAGGTACCACAATTGGAGGAAGGAATTCGAATTCCACTTGAAGAGTAGAAGGCCAAATCTATAAAGACTGGTTCAACAGCGAAAGATGGGGAGTCGGTTTCAACTCATCCGCCAAGCAGGGAGAATGTTCCAGAAATCTAGGCCAGGCATCCTACTGTTGCACAAATCCAAGATGATGGCGCTTTAAGACTGCCAAACCAATTTGACTTAGTCATTGCATTGTCATTCCCCTCTTTACTTAAGTTAGTTGGATGTAATAAATACCTCCCGATTTATAAGGGAAGGTTGGTTAGTAGTTAGGATTAGTTTTCAATAAATAGCCCATTCTCCTTCAGAGAATGGGCTGGAAGAACTTGCTATTGTAATACGTTTTTCAGATCAGAAATACAGTCAAGAAAGATTGCGCTATGTACTTGTTCACTTTAGATCAATAAAGTTTATGGAGCTTTTCACCTAATCTGTTGTTTACTTTGGCATGACCTAAGGGGGCCGACTTAGGAAATTGTCTGTACTTTCATTTTGTAGGATTAGGATAGTTGTACTTGCTTTTATAGAAGTTAAATGTGTCTGCTCCTGCAGCAACAAAAATACAGTGTTGTTGACTGTTCTCGCAGCCACTAGAAATAGAGTAGTTTTACCTTTCAGTTTTTGTTTCCAAGCAAATTATTCAGTAAAGTAATTCCAGAATTTAGAGTTCTAGCATTTTAGAGATCATGCATGTCTAGAAGGGTGGTTAGTGCATATATTTTGCTGTCCCATTTCAAGTCTACGTCCTCGGGTTGATAAGTAAATGAGGTTCTTTAACAAATTATAGCTGCTTGTTGTGATGTCCAATCCCTAAGTTGAGGAATTCATATTCCTAGTTATCAAGCTGATTAAAGAACACTAAATTTTTGGCACCGTTGTCGAGGATGGTGTCAAACTAAGGACATGTTACAGACATGCTAGTAAAGAGTTAAAATTTCATTCTTAGTATTTTTAGTTTAGAATTATGCATTCCAACATCCCCATAGTTAGTTTACTTTTGCTGTATGCATAGAAGAAAAGACCAATTTGGAAGATTCCTTCCTGGGAGCATAGATATTGAAGAGATTGAACCGAACCTATTCCAAGACGACCCATATCTGGATGTTGGCCAAGACTTAGTTACCTCATCTTCTTCCTCTGAACAAAGCTTTAACCTATCCGAAGAGACAGAATCAATTAATTGACTTGCTCTTGCAGTTCATCAACCAAGAGCTAATCCAAGGATACAACTAAGAATGGCAAACCCTATTTTTCCATTTCCAATCCCTGACCTACATGACAATAATAACCTCAAGAACATCCCTGCCTCATTACTACCAAAGTTCTATGGACTTATTACTGAGGACCCTCATACCTTCTTGTTTGAATTCGACATCCTTTGCAGAAGCTATGACTATACAACCTCAACACACAAGCTAAAATTGTTTCCCTCTACTCTAAAAGAGGCAGCCTTGAGATGGTTCATGGGATTGGGAGGCAATGTAGCTAACACTTGGGATGAAATGAAGACTCTGTTCTTGAATAAATATAAAGAGTATTGTAGAGGAAATGATATGAGAGGAGATGACATCTTCAAAATGTCACAAAAGGAGGATGAAACCTTGGAGGATTATGTGTCAAGATTCTTGTTTAGTGTGCAAAAGAATACTCATCATGAGCTGAATGAGGAATCTCAAAAACTTCTCTTCTTAAGAGGAGTTAATGATACCTGCATGGAGGCCCTTGACCTCATGGCAGGAGGTGATGTGACCCAAAGCGATTGGGATGATATCAAGAAAATTTGTCTCAATTATTCCAAAGCATCTATGAAGAAGGGAAGGGGGTTTAGACCCTCTTCTATAAAAGGGAGTGGCTCTGGAGTATCTAAAGGGGAGATTACCAATCTCTTGTCTGACTTCAAGCAGGATATCATCAATGATGTAGCGACTCAACTGGATACTATGCAAGCTAGAAGAAAGAAAGAGGAAGTTGAGGCAATGTTAGCTGAATATTGCCCCCACTGCCGACAAAGAAAGAAAGACTGCAGATGCAAAGCAATAGCCAATTTGGAAGTGCAACATCTCCCTACTGAGTTCAAAACCATTGAAGGAGAGGAGTAAGTGTTCTTTGTTGCTCAGCGCAGGCCATGGGCCCCAAGACAAGGTATGCCTCAGGACCCTTTGCAAAATTTTGGTTCCTATAATAGTCAGTGGCAAAACCAGTACCCTCCAAACTATGGGCCATACTCCCAACCTCAGTGGAATAACCCTTGGCCAAATACCCAGCAAAGTCGTTGGCAATCCCCACAAGGGAATTGGCAATCACCACAGCAAAATCAGTGGCAGCCTCTGCAAGGAAATTAGCAATAGTCTAACCAATGGAGAGGAGGCCAGCAATGGTCAAATCCACCCACTGGTTTCCTGCAGCAACCCCAGCAGTAGTCCATTCCTGCAACCACAGGAATTGAGCCTAGGCTCAATTTCCCAGGCCATGCATAAAGTGCATATAAAATCATAATAAAGGGGTTATCTTTTAAAGATCCCCATTCCGTCCCATTCCATTCCATTTCATCACGTCATCCACAATTCGTACTCACTCTCTCTCTTCCACATCAACCACCTGTCATTCTCAATATCATCCACGTTTCTCCATGTCATGTATTGCAATGAAGAAGGAGGTCACATCAGATAATTACGGTGATTCTCTCCAGGTATGCTCCACTTCACTTTAAGATAGTTTAAGTTACTTTATTTATTGTATTTAATTTAGTATTAATTAGCGCAAACAAATTTCCTATATGGTTGCCATTTCTTTCGACTCGTTCACATGATTGAGCACGCTTCTTTATGATTTAATTTCCGTCGCATCACCGCCAAAAGCTTGTCCCATCTGTTGCTCTGCAATTAATAATCAAATAGTCTTTCCTTCCTGTCATAATGAACCTGAATGTATTCCAATTATCCATGATTACTCTCTCCCTCCAAAAGATTGCATGATTATATTGTTTTCTCTATTTTTCTATCACTTTTGAAAAGTAGTTCAAAAGTTTCAGTTGAGGGGAAGGGCAGAGTACTGAAGAATTGCAAAAGATTCAATAGTTGGGCTACAAGGAGTTTAGTTGAAAAACCCAGGTGAGGAAAAGCCAAGGAAATGGGAGGTCAGTCGATTCAGCATGAGCCTACAAACCATAGTATCCTGTTACAGGACATGCTGCAACTCTACATATTTAGAACAGTTGGGAGCACCTTTCATTTTAGTTAAAGAAAGCAGAGCCACATACCCCCAATATTTTGTATGCAGCAACCCGAAGGGTAGAGAGGTATATGAGGAATGCCAAAACAAGGAAGGAGAATTGGTTGCCCTTGGTTATGCAACCGCCTATTCTCCTATGGCCATTATTGGCTATACAAGGCGACAACAACACTTACAACAGGAGTTCAGAGGATAACCGATGGCAAAGACTGGAGGCAATGAGGGCTCACTTTTGGAGTTTCCAAACTGGTGAATGTGGACAGCAGCTAAGTGCAGATCTGAGAGAGTTTTCCAAAAGAAAGAATGCTAGACTTGTTGAAGGGTCCAGCAAGTAGTTGGTTGAGGAGAGTGATGAGCCAAGTTTTTGGCGCATTTTGATCATATTTTTATAAATTCTTTTCTGTTTTTATTATGCTAAATCAAACATTCAGTCTGATTATGGGATAGAACATAGACCTTTCTATGACTCAAATATGATGAGTATATTATGATAAAAAGTCTCATGATTATTATCTTTAATGTTTTATTAGTCTGATAAATACTTTGACTTTTTGTGATCATAAAACCTTCCTACAGCCTCCACTACCAAACTTCTTGTAGCCATGTCTGAAATGATGTTTGCCTTAGTTAATGCTTAATGAATGAATGAAGTAATGAATTGTCTTAAAGATGAACGTGTTGAAATAACCTTCTTCTCCAGGAAAAGATGGCGAGTTATTTTGTAGGTACCACAATTGGAGGAAGGAATTTGAATTCCACTTGAAGAATAGAAGGCCAAATCTATAAAGACTAGTTCAAACAGTGAAAGATGGGTAGTCGGTTTCAACTCATCCGCCAAGCAAGGAGAATGTTCTAGAAATCTAGGCCAGGCGTCCTGCTGTTGCACAAATCCAGGATGATGGCACTTTAAGACTGCCAAACCAATTTGACTTAGTCCTTGCATTGTTATTTGCCTCTTTACTTAAGTTAGTTGGATGTAATAAATACCTCCCAATTTATAAGGGAAGGTTGGTTAGTAGTTAGGATTAGTTTTCAATAAATAGCCCATTCTCCTTCAAAGAATGGGTTGGAAGAACTTGCTATTGTAATACATTTTTCAGATCAGAAATACAGTCAAGAAAGATTGCGCTATGTACTTATCCACTTTAGATTAATAAAGTTTATGGATCTTTTCACCTAATCTGTTGTTTACTTTGGCATGACCTAAGGGGGCCCACTTAGGAAATTGTCTATACTTTCATTTTGTAGGATTAGGATAACTGTACTTGATTTTATAGAAGTTAAATGTGTCTGTTCCTGCAGCAACAGAAATACAGTGTTGTTGACTGTTCCTGCAGCCACTAGAAACAGAGTAGTTTTACCTTTCAGTTTTTGTTTCTAAGCAAGTTATTCAGTAAAGTAATTCTAGAATTCAGAGTTCTAGCATTTTAGGAGATCATGCATGTCTGGAAGGGTGGTTAGTGCATATATTTTGTTGTCCCATTTCAATTCTACGTCCTCAGGTTGATAAGTAAATGAGGTTCTTTAACAGATTATAGCTGCTTGTCATGATGTACAATCCCTAAGTTGAGGAATTCATATTCCTAGTTATCAAGCTAATTAAAGAACACTACATGATTCATGACAAAAAATTGGCTACCACATTATATTTCCCTGGTTTATCAAGAATCGTGGCATTAAACTCCTAAAGGAGCAATAGCCATCTCATAATTCAATCATTAACCATGGGTTTGTTCATTAGGTACTTCACAGCTGAGTGATCTGTATAAACTGTGACCTTATACCCCGTAATGTAATGATGGAATTTCTTGATAGCATGGACAACAGCCATGAATTCCTTTTCTGTTGTTGTATAATTCTTTTATGTCGGATTAAGATTTTTGCTAATGAAATATATAGCATACTTCCCCTCGTTCTCATCTTCTTGTCCCAGAACTACACTGATAGCATCATCAGAAGCATCAGCATAGATATGAAAGGGAATACTCCAGTTTGGCCCTCTCAGAATGGGAGCAGAGACAAGTTTTTCTTTGATTGCTTTAAATGATTGTTGACACTCAGATGTCCAGACAAACTCTACTTCTTTCTGTAAAAAAGAGAACATAGCAGATGTAATTTTACTAAAGCCTTCTATGAACCTTTTGTAGTAACCAACATGTCCAAGAAAACTTCTTACATCATTCTGAGTTTGAGGGATTGTCAACTGTTGGATGACTTCAATTTTCTTAGGGTCAACCTTTTTTCCTTCTGAGGAAATATGATGACCCAAGACTATTCCTTGCTCCACCATTATTAAGCATTTCTCATGGCTAAGGGATAGTCTATTTTCCTCACAAACTTGCAGAACTCAATCTAGGTTCTGAAGAGCTTTGTCATAAGTTGACCCATAGACTATAAAATCATCCATGTAAACTTCGACATAGTCATTAATGAGAGCAGAAAATATAGCAAGAACGGATATCTGGAAGGTTACTGGAGTGTTGCATAGTCCAAAAGGAAGCACTCTATATGCAAATGTGCCCCAAGGGCAAGTAAACGTGGTTTTGTCCTGGTCTTCTGGAGCAACCTGTATCTGATTATAACAACTAAATCCATCGAGAAAGGAGAAATACTTCCTCCCTACCAAGTTGTTATGGACCTGATCAACGAATGGTAAGGGAAAATAATCTTTATAAGTGGCTTTATTGAGTTCTCGATAATCTACACAGATTCTCCACTTCCCATTTTTCTTTGGGACTACCACCATAGGTGATACCCATTTACTATCATAGATTGGATAAATAAATCCAACACAAAGGAGTTTCTCAATCTCAATTTTGACCAAATCCTTTAATGCAAGATTGAGTCTCTTTTGCGGCTGGCGAACAGGCCTTATACTGATGTCAGTGTAAATGTGATGAGTACAAACACTTGGTTGAATTCCCCTCATGTCCGTATAATCCCAAGCAAAATCTTTAGACCTTTGTACCAACGCATTAAACAACTTATCCTCCTAAGTTTTTGTCAACCAGCTATTGATATTCAAGGTTTTTCCTGGTAATAGCATTATCGATTTTGTTCCAGGATGAATCGAGGTTACAGTATACATAGGTCGCAACAACATATTAAGAGGACAACTATGAGGTACCAGTTGGTGAAACCTTGTGATATCCTCATAGAAATGACTTGTTCTGGGAATCATATTTGCTAAGGGACACAACATTCCCATTGTAACATAATTGTGCTCCATCCCACTTATATCAATTGGTTGCTCGAAAATCTTTGGAGCGTCCATCATTTCTTCCTCATTCGGGGTTATAGCTAGGTGTGCTATTTTGTTTACTAATTCCTCCTCCAATTTTTCTCCGTGTTGTTTAATTACCACCATGGCTAGGGAGGCTAAACTGTCTGAACCATTTGATTCCTCAAGTTCATCAACCCAGACTTTTTCATGCTCAGTAGGCTTACCGGGGGGATATAAGAACAAGTGTTTGCTATCTTGGCCATGCAAAATGGTCATTCCCCCTTCCCTACAATCAATCTTAGCAACAACCGTGGCCAGCCAAGGTCTTCCAAGAATTATAGGATAGCTATCCTTTGATGTAAGTGACTGAATTACCTGGAAGTCGACTGGATAATCCCATCCATCAACTTTGATAAGGATGTTTTTAATGATGCCCTTTGGGATGGCTATAGACTGATTTTCCATTTGTAAGACTGTGGTTGTAGGACATAAATCAATTAAACCTAATTTTTCCATTACATCCACAGTCATCACGTTAATATTTGCTCCTAGATCCACCAGTGCATTTGGTATTGTTACCTCATTGACTATAACAGTTATAAGTGGACTTCCAGGATCATCGTATTTCAGAGCAATAGTCTTTCCAGACAAAAAATCAGCTAAATAACCATCAATATGAATGGTATTTATCATTTTTAGCTTTCTCCCTGGTGTTTTGATACATAACTATTTGATTAACTAGTTTAATTCAGGGATTTCTTTTATTGCTTGCAATAAAGGAACTTCAATTTGCAACTACTTAATTTCCTGAATTAACGCAGTTTTTGTAGCCAAAGATACTTCCAGAGTATCTTTCGGAGTTATGGACTTTAAATGTTCCAGATATGGTGTCATCTTTTTCTTCCTTGGAATAGGATCCTCCTTATGTTGACTTAAGGATTGACCCTCCTCCCCCTGAGACAAGTCAGCAACCCCTGCCGCTGAAAAACACTCTTTGTCTTGAGGAGTAGTATCCTTCTTAGACGACGTGTCTTTTGTTGGACTCTTAGGCTCAATTTCCTCCACTATTTTTTCAATGGTCGGTGGTTGAAGAGTTTGACCAGAACGCAATTGTACATTTTTGAAGTATATCGCATTAAGCCCAGTAACATTTTCATGTTCGGTAGAATAGACTAGTGCATTTTGGTGATTATTTTTAGGATTGGGAAGTGGTTGCGCTGGGAGCTGAGGTTGGTTTACCTGCTCATTCTGAGGAGGGTTTTGAGCTAGAGGTAATAGGTTTTGTTGTTGATTCCTAATTGGTTCAGTATAGAACTTATTTTGTGCCCGAATCCATTGGGGTACCGCATGTTGTTGGTACCACTATTGTTGGGGTTGATTTGGCCATTATTGATTGCCCCATATTGTCCACTCAGGGGATCCCCAATAAGGAGTTCCCCAGTTAGGTTGAGGTGGTGGCGACTGATTCCAAGATAGAGTCCATTGAATATGAGCCCAGTTACTTTGTGGTCTCCATGTAGGATTAGGATTTTGTCCATAAGGGAAATTACCTCCTTGACGTTGGTTTAAGGCATGTATTTCTTATTCAACTTGAATGGTTTTTTTCTTAGTATTCTTAATATCCTACAAAATCTCGCACTGATTTGTAGGATGATTTTGCTCACACAGTTGACAAACATTGACTTTATCCAAAGGACACTCATGCAATAGGTGTTTATTCTGACACATTGGATAATAAATTGACAAGATCTCAGGGATGGAAGTTTTAGCTTGTATACCATCTAGGGTGGTATTCAACTGTACGAGAATATTCATTTTTAGATTTGCAATTTCTTCGTGGAGCTTACCTATCTCATTAGACCCTTTAAAAAGATTAGTTTTTCAAATTCCTCCCCTAATACGGGAAAAATTCCGACAAAACTCACATATTTCTTCAAGAGTTAATTGAGATACATCACCTATTCCTATTAAATCAAAATTTCTTTGAGCATCATCATCAAGACCTTTAAGAAATATTGTTTTGAGAATCTCTACACTAATGGTCGTTTCTCCACATCTTTTGGAGAGGAAGAGGAACCTATCGAGATAATCCTCTAAAATTTCATCCTCATTTTTCCTTAGCTTAAACAGCTCCTCCTTACGATCACTTACCCTACATTAACTCTAGTATTTTTGCAAGAAAACAGTCTCCATTTCTTCCCAGGATGTTATACTACTTGAACCCAATCCCATGAACCAACACATTGCTGAGTCCTTGAAAGTTGATAGAAAAAGCTTCAACTTTTGGTTTTCGTTCTTATAATCATAAGTCTGACATAGGACTTTAAATTCAAAGAGAAATTGGTCAGGGTCTTCCGAAGACAAGCCACAAAAGGTTGGAAGGAAAGCTAGAGAAATGTTCTTCATGACAGTATCATCATCAGCGTCCAACATAATAGGATAGGTAAACGTTCTAGGAGGCTGAGGTTCATTGTGGTTAGGTTCAGCTCTATGATCTCCCATGATGTTTAGAAGTGTATGTTCCTCAAAAACAATTTCCTCTATAACTAGTTGTTCTGTCAGTTGCTCGATAGGTAAATAATGGAAAGCCTCTCATGGAGTTGACTCAAATAATTCTTCAGAAGTGTGGTCGTCTGAGCCTTGGGCTTCCCTATGTATGATAGGTACATATTTTGGGGGGGTCTTTGGTATAAAACGTCTATGAGGGCCTCTTTTCTAGACCATGCAGAAAAGAAAGCCGACTAAGATATTTTTGGCATAAAACTTTGTGTTCAACCGTCTCCTAATAACACTTAAGCAAAAAGGATTTTTAAGAAGTCCCCAGCAACGGCGCCAAAAATTGATAGGCTGTCGTTAGGTCCTACTACTTTAGAATAATTGAATTTCAATTGTCGACCGAGCAGTGTCCAAGGCAGTTTGCAGAAGGAGATTATTTGAACAACCCATTTTATATTTTCTATTTTTCTTTCAAACTACAGAAATCAAGTCTAATCTAAGACCATTACTTCTTAACTAGAAAATAATCTTACTCTAAGAAAATCCAGAAATAAAAAATTAAAAAGCATAAGACAACTAATTTAGAAAGCATTATGACTAAACTAGAAAGCATGGAAACAAGAAAACTAAACAAGTGATGTATTACAGAAACGGAATAGTAAGGGAATAGACAATTAAACATCTTTTAAACAATAAAGGAATTTTATCAACTATAGAAGATAACTTATACAAATTAAAAACAATGGTGCTCCAGAACAATAGACTCAACTCTTCAAGAACTTGCTACTTCCTATTGAACAACAATTTACCTTTAACAAAGAAAATAACTTAACAATAAAATACTTATCTGTCTAGGCTAACTCCCCTCGAGTAGCCAGCTCGCAGGCTACTACTTTGTCTTTAACTCACATAAACTATAGATTCTCAAATCCTTTTATTACAAACAAACATCATCTTTCGAATTCAACAATTACCAATAGACAGAAATTAGATAACTCATTTTAAAAGTGATTTGAAAAACCATGTGAACAGCATAATGATACTTCCTCTCTGTCTTATTCACTACTTATGAAATTACAGTTTTATAGATAACTTCTTAACTAAATCCTAAATTTAAGATGGCATGGATAGCCATTGAAAAATTCTTCCTTAACTTAAAACTAACTTGATGTCATTAAAGCTTTAAAACATGTAGAAGGCTCGAGAAGAGCCATAAATTTTTTAACAACAAAATTTAAAGAAACTAAAATTGAATCTTCGGCGCATCATCCAGGCATCTAGGAGTGGGTTCGCAGCATTACTCTTTAGGCACGTGCTGGCTAAACTTCTGCATTAATCGCATGATGACCTGTTCTTCCCTACAAAACCGCTCAAATCAACCCATTAAACTTGTTTTGGACAATTTCCTCAATTGATCAAAAGAAAGAAAGAAAGCATAATTTTCCTTAAAATAAGAAATTACTTCTCCTAAAGTTTAATAAATTGGCACAGGCTTAGGATTGAATTAGCAAAAGTAAGCTTTCCAAATTTTATTATGATGAGGTTATTTTTACCTCATCACCTCATATTTAGAGTTTTTTTTTAAGTTGGGCATGGAAAAGGTGAGCATGATGGAGCAAGTTCATGTGTGAAGAGAGCTTTGGTTAAGGAATGAATGAATATTAGAGGTGGTGCAACATTCAGTGATGCACGTTCTATTGTTGATTGGTGTAGTTATGCATTGTCATGAGGAGAGACACCTTATTCAGAAGTGCACGGGTTCTTTTGGTTGGTTAAAGAGGGTGCAGTGGGAGAGAAATTAGAATGTTAGGCAATTAGAGAATATTCAAATATGCATTCATTTCGAAGCTCAAATGCAAGTGCGTGGACTATATGGAAATGAGAGTTGGCTTGTTTTTATCATAATTGTATTTAGTGTGATTGGGATCAATATGAGTCAAGTGGGTGCATGGATACATGGATTCCATAGTATCTAACCCCTTTATCTACAACACAATCCTCTTTAGAAGATGAAATGGAAATTTCACTTGACTATGACCATCTTTCAGATCTTATATAGCCAGGACATTTCTATGCAATTATTACACCGCATGGGAATGAAGAGGGATCAGACTATTGGTTGGAATGATGTGTACAGGGAAAGAAGAAGCTAACACAGCCAATGATAGATGATGATGGTTTCATGTATCCTATAGGTTCAGTTGTTATTTTTGAAACTTGGTTGTGAACATATATATTTAGAAAGAATGGCATACCTACATTTGAAGACTATGAGAAACACAAAACCATTCTCATGTATTCACACCTTGTTATAGCAGTAAATTTTAATTTATTGACACATCATGCCAAATCAAGATCAACATAATTATTGATAGTTAGTAGTGTTGATCATGAAGCAATACTGGATACTCTAAAGGTAAGAGATGAACCTTCAAGCACACTTGAGTAGCGGATTTTTTTTGTATGGGACAGGTATGATATTGTTCGTCTTAATTAGATTCATGTTATTTCTATCGATTCAATTAAAAGTACATTAAAATTTTGCATAAAATTTAACCACTATGTAAAAATATAGGTTTTTTGGAGAACAAAGGTATATTTTCAAGCAATTTAGATCAAAACATCCACAGTAGTTCATGTAGATCAATATATTTTCAAGGTAAATTTGATTTGAGAGAATGTTCAATTCAAATTTCTAGTTCATGTTTCTTATGATCAAAAATTTGTCTATATCTATATGCAAGTCTACTACACTGAAGTTTGGAGCACAATGAACTTATAGTGACAATAAATCCACCATTGTTGAGTTTCAAATAGGTCTTGAAGATTGATTTTCTTAACAATTCACTTATTTATATGTGTAGATTTTTTGGAGAACAAAGGTATATTTTTAAGTGATTCAGATTAATACATCCACGGTCGTGTTATGAATACAATGAGGTAATGATGGTAGCGATTCAAAAGTAGGTTAGAGTTTATGTGTCTTAACAATTCTTAACAAATATAGATCTTTTTGGTGGACAATATTATTGCATCGACATTTTGCTTGAATAAGTCAATAATAATCCATACAAGGCAATGAAAAGAGACCTACCCTAACATTTACCTACCTACCTTGATGTTTCCACATTGCCCATTTATCAAAACATTGAAAATTTAACAATTTTGCATTTTTTACTCTTACAACTCTTTCAAGACTACCTCAGATTAGTGCACTCTAGAATTACAGGGGAACTTGGGTAGAAAAATGATTCATTCCATAGATTTTACCTTCCCACCTTGATGTGTTGGTATACTTGGTTTTGCTCCATGATGCACAAAACAAAAAACAATATTCTTTCCATTTTTGCACTGCTTTCCACTGATAATTTCTGCAAGAATGTATTTGACACTAGAACACACAAACAGTGTTGATTTGACCAAAACCGAAAGAGGTTGGTTTGAATGGATTTAATATCCACTTGTATGTCTAGACAAAGCATTCATTTGTGCCACAAGCTCCCAAAATGACTTCGTCAAAGTTTGACATATTTTTGCTTTTAGGGCTCTTTAGAGACTACCTCGGAAAGAGCACTCCAGAATAATCGAGTGACTTGAGCAGTAAAAAGAGAACTTCCCTAGTATTTACCTATGGACCTCAACATGTCCACACTACCCATTTGTCAAAATAACTAAAAAATTAATTATTTTTGTATTTTTGTTCTTAAAGCTTTTTAGAGACTACCCCAAAAAAAGCACCCCAAAACAATTGAGTGACTTGGAAAACAAAAATAGACCTTCCCTAGTATTTACCTACCTACCTTGACATGTCCATGCTGCCCATTTGTCAAAAATACTAAAAATTTAACAATTTTGTATTCTTTGCTCTTACAACACTTTCAAGACTACCCCAAATTAGTGCACTCCAGAATCATAGGGGGAATTGGGCAAGAAAACGATGCCTTCAATAGCATTTAAATACCCACCTTGATGTGTTGGTATACTTGGTTTTGCTCCATGATGCACAAAACAAAAAAAACCTTCTTTCCATTTTCGCACTACTTTCCACTAATATTTTTTGCAAGAATGCATTTGACATTGGAACACATAAATGATGTCAAGTTGACCAAAATCAAGAGAGCTTGGTTTGAATGGATTCAATATCCACCTGTAGTTTTAGACAAATAATTCTTACATGCCATGAGCTCCCTGAACAACTTTGTCAAAGTTTGACAATTTTTTTCTTTTAGGGCTCTTTAGAGACTACCCTGGAAAGAGCGCCCTTGAATAATTAGGTGACTTGGGCAACAAAAAGAGACCTTCCATAGTATTTACTTACCTACCTCAACATGTCCATATTCCCCATTTGTCAAAAATACAAAATTTTATAAATTTTGCATTTTTTTTGCTCTCAAGTCTCTCTAGAGACTACCTCATAAAGAGCACCCCAGAATGATCAAGTAACTTGGGGAAAAAAAAGAGACCTTCTCTAGTATTTACTTTCCTACCTCGATGTGTCCATGCTACCCATTTTTTAAAAATATTGAAAATTTAACAATTTTGCATTTTTTCTCTTACGACACTTTCAAGACTACCCCAGATTAGTGCACTTTGGAATCACAAGGGGATTTGATCAGAAAAAGGAGGCCTTTTGTAGCATTTAACTTCCTACCTTGATGTGTTGGTATACTTGGTTTCACTCCATGATGCACAAAATAGAAAAATACTTCTTTCCATTTTTGCACTACTTTCCATTGACAATTTTTGCAAGAATACATTTGACACTGGGACACACAAACAGTGTTGAGTTGACCAAAACCAAGAGAGGTTGGTTTGAAGGGATTTCATATCCATATTTAGGTCTATAAGAATCATTCCTACATGCCATGATCTCCTAGAACAACTTCATCATAGTTTGACAAAAAAAATATTGTTAGGGCTCTTTAGAGACTATCCCAGAAAGAGCATCCAGAATGATTGGGTGACTTGGACAATGAAAAGAGACCTTACCTAGTATTTCCCTACCTACCTTGATGTTTTCATGCTGCCCATTTGTCAAAATTACTAAAACATTTACATTTTTTGCATTTTCCAATATTCATGTTTAATTTTAACCATTGTTGAGTTAAAAATAGGTTCAAGTTTATGTTTCTTAAAAAATGTAGGTCTTTTTGGTGGACAATACTATTGCATCAAGAATCAATTCAAAACAAAAGTTATAACATTTTTCTTCAACATTGAGGACACATTCAATGTAATTCATAAGGAGGTATCTATGTGTGAGAATATGTGGAACAACTAACAAGTTAAACTAACACACCAATGAAACATTAAATCAAAGGAAACTAATTAAAAGTAAACAAAATCTAAACAACAACTCCTTCAAAAGAATTCCATTGTCCTTTATCTCCAAGGATCTGCTGTAAATTGTTGGCTCGCAGTTGGTTTATGCAGCAGCTTTGGCAGAATGACAACTTAGAGAACGAGTTTATGCAACATGCATTTCCATTGCTAAATGATTTAAGCTATGATATAAAACTAAAATTCTATGAATCTTGAGATGCTATGCTAAAATGACGATTTGAATGCAACTATAGTAACTGCACTAAATTCACAAAATCTAAGATGAAATCTACTCACTAAAGGCCTGTATTTATAGATTTTTGGAGGCAAGAATCTAGTTGGCAAAGATCAACGGTCAAATTCAAACCTGTCAAGATGAACAGTGAGAGATTTTGGAGGTTGAGAGAAAAGTGGAAGGTTGAGAGAATAATGGAAGAATGTTTTCAACCCACAAAACCATTCTCATTCAAAAATGGAGACAAACTGTCATTTGTCATTTCATTTATGAAAGTTGGTTGAAAGTTGAGGATAAATTCTTAATTAGGATTTTAGAAGCTTCCATAATTAAATAATTAATATTTAATTATGTGAGGAATGAAAAAGGTGTGTAATTAAATATTTATAATATTTAATTATATGAGAAGTGAAAAAGGTGTTAAATCAAATATTAATAATATTTAATTTAAATATGGAGTGAAGGATGAGTTAGAAGAATATTCCATTAATTGAAAATTCAAATTTAGAATAACATTATAATTGATATAAATAAATAATGAAATTTATTTAATTCAATTAAAAATAAGATAGTAAAATGAATGATATAAACAAATAATTAAATTTATTTATATGTAGATGAATTTTTAGAATATTAATTAAATAATTCATATCTAATTAATTAACAGGTTTGATTAACTGTGACCAGTTTTAGATGTATACATTTTGCCCCTCTTTGAAGTGATGTGTTTTACGCATTGCTTCAAAGAAAAATTCAAATTTTAAAAATTTGCCCCTTACTTTGAAAATTGACTAATGATGCTATATGCCCCCTCAGGAGATAAATCACATTGTTGAATGATACTAATGATGATTGAAAGATTTTAAATGATTTTAAAGAGAATTCGTCGATTTATCTCCCAAAATAGTGCTCCGTATGGTAAAAATAAAAATAACCTACCTTATTTACCCCCTTAAAAGGTGGAAAAGGTAAAAAGTCATTGTCACTTGAACAGTAGCCTTTTGTGATTTTCAGAGCTCTGAGAGAGAATTTTGAGATGTCGATCCACTACGAGCGCCACAAATTCAAGGGAGCCTGCCGTCATTAGAGACCAACAGCTTACGGACCTCCGATAAGATTGCATGATCCTTCTTTGTGAATTTTTTTTTTTTGCACTGATTTTTCAATTTTTTGTTTTTTTAAAATTTTGCTTTAGTGCATAGGATTTTGATTTAGCGCACACAAATCGTAGATTAGTGCATAGGTGAAGACCCTATGCATGTGATGCTCGATTAGCGCATAGGCTAGAATAGCGCATATGATAGATAATTTAGCGCATACCCCTGATAGAATAGCGCATTGATGATTTAGCACTTAGAACCTCAGTTTTAGCGCATCTCTGGATAAAGTAGCGCATTGACTGATTTAGTGCATTGAAAGACTGTTTTAGCACATCCATGAATTTTTGTTGAATTTGAAACTTTGAGATTGATGTGATGTTTGCTCGATGATTATTGTTGTATTAGACAACTGATTTGATGATTTTAAATAATACCAAGGATAGATTAACTTGATTTTGATGATGATCTAATAAATTTATCTTCGTGCTTGAAAAATAATAGTAAGATGTTGATGTTGAGCCGATTGGTTGTTAAATTTGTCTTCATGTCTAATGAAAAAAAATAGTAGAGTTTGATAAATTTGCCTTCCTACTTAAAGAAAAAATAGTAATGATATCACGATATGTTGTTGATGTTGATTTGATTTTGATTATGCTGATAAATTTGCTTTCATGTTGAATGAAAAACAAATAGCAGAGAGATTTCCTTCTAATATGATTCACTTACTTGATTGACATGATTGTTTGATTCCCTGATTGATTGATGATCTGATTTAAATGATGCTTTGATGTTATAGGAGGATTTTAAAATCCTCCATATCAAAGAGAGGTTTCCTCACACATGGGAGATGATTCCCAGATTGACCCAACCAGAGATTGGGGTCATTGTTAGATGTGGGTTGGGTTCCCTTCTTAGGATCCCTCAGTATAGGGTCAATAGGGCACTATTGACTATGTTAGCCGAGAGATGGCATAGTGAGCATAATACTTTTCACTTGCCGATTGGAGAGATCACTGTTACACCAGAGGATGTGTACAGGATTTTAGGCATCCCTGTGGTTGGTGCGCTTGTGATTTATGATCACAAGGAGATTGGAGGTACAAATGCTTTACGATGAGTCTTCCAGGATCCACATGCTAGTGGTTATGAGATTGTGTGGAGAGATATGGTAGAGGGTTATGCCCCACTTCCATCAGTTTTGGAAGATTTCATTGGTGGCTTCCTTTGTCCTAATCACAGGTCAAAGGGACTATCAGTAGGTTGGGGTCATATTTTGGAGGACATGATCTTTCATCAGACCAAATATGCATGGGGATCATGCATGCTTTCCCATCTATACCACAATCTTCATCAAGTGGTATATACAGATGGGAAGAGTATATCTTCCGGAGTTACACTACTACAGATCTGGGCATGGGAGCACATCACCATCACCTGCCCTATTGTACGGAGAGATCACCCACTCAGCCATCCATATGTGTATGCATATACAAGTCCCCTTGTTCAGCCTATGTTGGGCAAGTTAGAGTATTGGTGGTGTGTGCTAGATGACATGGATACAGTCATCTGGAGACCCTATGTTGACTGTGAGGCATGGGATGAGGATGACATAGAGCTTCCCTATTATGGCATTACTAGATACTTGATTGGTCATACCCCATTTATCATTGAGTGTTTTTTGGTTATGCGGATACTCAGATAGTATGGGCGAGTTCAGATGATGCTGCAGGGTGTGGATCACTATGCCAGACGTTGGGAGGATGTTGCAGAGTGGGGTCCCTTCATCACCTTTGAGGCAGAGAGAGTGGAGTACACTAATCTACAGCCATAGTTTTGGGATATCCATCCAAAGGTGATAGATGCACATATGAGTGATGATTATGCTGCATATTTCTATACTCATCCATTCCCTAGATTAACCAGTCTAGATGAGCCTACCCCTCTATTAGGTAGACCAAATTTACCATGAGCATGGTGACAGCCATAGGCATAGGCAGAGGCGGGGGCATAGGTAGAGGGATAGCCAGAGCAACCACATGGAGGAGAGGAGGATATAGGTGGGGTAGCCATGGATGTTGATGAGGAGGAGGATGGTGACAAATTTGATGATGATGATGATGGGGATGACGGAGGTGGTGGAGGGAGAGTGTTCTTTGATGTACACTTCAGGACCAAGCCTCGTACAGCTAGAGTGGTGGAGTAGTCGAGTACTTCAGTACCATGTATTAATATCACGGCTCCATCATAGGGACAGATTGACACACTTCAGGCAGAGGTCCAGGCTCTTCAGAGCCGGCTAGCACAGGCATAGGCTACTATTAGCTAGCTATAGACACAGATTGCACAGCCACCACCTCTTGACCCACAGATAGCCCAGCTTACTATAGAGAAGGACAGTTTCAGAGAGCGATGTGTATAGGCAGAGGGGGTAGCAGAGAGGCTCCTAAGATCAATTGAGAGTACATCCATTGGAGAGGTTGTTGCAGAGGGACTGGAGACTACCCTCCAGGTGGAATATTATAGGATGAGATACTTTGAGGTAGTACCCCTTGAGCAGAGGATAGCCTATACATAATCAAGCACCAAATCATGTACCCACTCACGCAACCACACCAGGAGTGCTACTAGGAGTGTGGGACAGCCTGTCAGATGAGAGATAGGTGCTTTAGGTAGCAGAGATCCGACGGAACCCACCACCTCTGGAGGCAACAATAGTCATGATCCCCATCCAGATACCCCTCAGTGATGATTATGTATACACCCCTTTTATTGTATTATATATATCTTGTTCAGAAATTTGATATCCTTGTACCCTTGGACATTTATTTTGATGAGATTATGATATGAAATGGTGATTTGATATGCATGTGTCTTTGATTATGTTATGGTGAATGGTTATGTATGCATTTTTATTTTTATATGCTATGTTGTTTATGATTATGCATGCTTATGGATGATGATATGATGATGGATGCATATGAGATGAATTATGATGATGATGCATTTATGCACTGCAATGTATGCTTATATGATGATGATACAATTTTTATGATGATTTGACAGTTCTACATGATGTATGGAGTATGTATGCACCTTTATTTTTCCCAATGTATGATTATGCAAATGATGTTTGATGTAAATTCTTATGAAAATGATATATGAAATGATATGAAAATGAGGTGAAAAATTCATATAAAAATGATGAGATGAATGATTAATGATATGAAATAATGAATGATGATGAGAATGATATGTAATGATGTATATATATGAAAAAAAATTGATATTAAATGTTAGTGAAAATGATGTATATGCAATGTGATATGAATAATGGAAATGCACGATGTAATTGATGTGAAAATGATCATGATAACCTAAATGATGATATAAAATGAGAAATATCATGAAATATGGAAATGATAATGAAATAAGATGCAATAAATGTCCAAGTGCACTCAATCAATGTCTTAAAAAGAGATATGTATTATTTCCAACCTCCAAAAATCTATCATACAACCCTAAAAATGAATGCAATCTAAATGAATCATGCAATCCTAAAATGCCAAATGAACCATTTCATTGTTGTCATTTCATAAACCAATTATGTGCTTCATTTTCATCATTGAGCTTTTTGATATGTTGAAAGTTAGTACAAGCATCAAGGGGAATATTTATACCGATGATGACCTGAGTACTGCTTTCATGATGTTTGATATAGCAAGTTAATAAAAGCATCAAGGTATCAAGATGACCTAAGTATTGTTTGCATAAACAGACAAAAGTTAACCATTTTCTTATGCAAATCCCGAAATGTCATCTATGTCTCATGACAAATTTGCATAGTACTAGTGATTAGCTTACAGACAGCAATCAAAGAAAAATCATATTCCTTCCTTGTGATTCTAGTTCAGTACATCATTGAACCACTCCAGAGATATGATGTCATCAAATGTCAAAACAACAATTCAACTTATACTTTAAGCTTTTCATTCATTTTAATTTAGATTAAGATCATCCAATTTATTCAATCTCTTGTCTAAAAATTGTTTTGACCCAATTTGATTGGACATTTTGTTGTTGTTCTGATATTTCGATACTTAACACATGTTGTCATTTGTCTGCCAAAAAGGTTCAAAAAGATGACTGCCCCCAATGACCTTGCACTCTAACTCCCGATAAGACACAAACTAATGCTAAGAATAACACTAATCATCAAGCCATGATGAAATACTTGTGGTTTCGAGGAAATGTTTGGTGCATGATGTGGATATGATGACCAGGCATGCATGTGATGCTGATGAAAGATGGATATGAATAATGCAGAATGTATCCTAATAGATGGGAGATCCAACCAAATCACAAACAGCGCCTGTTTGCCAGGTTTTCACCATTTGTTTTTATTGCACTTTTTCTGATTTTATGATTTTTTTGTTGTTACCAAGACGCTTGTTCGCTAGGTTTTCATCAAGACAACGATTTTATTTTTTTTTATTATTTTTTTGTATGTCAAAAGAATGCATGTTTGCTAGGTTTTCACCCTGATGACAATTTTCTTCAAGACCTTTTCTAGTTTTTATGAATTTTTTCATGGCTTTTATACTATTTTTGTTATTTTCAAACATAAAACTTCTTTAGGTGGATGTTGTTGGTTGGATCTTCAAGCAAGTCCCCTTCTGGCGTTGATAACTAATATGCCCCTAATCCATATGCTGCAATGATGATGAATGGACCCAGCCAATTGGGCTCGAGCGTGCCTTTCTTTTCCCAATCTTGCTGATTACAAGGGTTTTCTTTGAGAAATAAGTCACCAACTTGAAAAGTTTGTAGTTTGACTTTGTGATTGTAACTGTGGGACATAACTTGTTGATAACCCTTTAAATGATTAGCTGCACTTTGTCGCCACTCATCAAGAAGTTCCAACTCTTGCAATTTTGATACTCTGTAATCCTCATCATTTATGAGCCCCTTCAATGATACTCGAAGTGAGGGAATCTCAACTTCTAATGGAAAAATGGATTATGCTCCATAAACCAAAGCTTATGGGGTAGCACCTATTGGCGTATGAATGTTGGTTCTATATGCCCACAAAGTTGGATTTAATTGGACATGCCAATCATGACCAGCGTCATTTACTATTTTCTTCAGAATCTTCAGAATTATTTTGTTTGAAGCCTCTACTTGGCCATTTCCCTGTGGATAATAAGGCGTAGAGAACCTATTTTGGATGTACAATATTTCAAAAAGTTCATCAACATCTTGAGTTTTAAAAGGTTTTCCATTATCTGTGATAATAGAGTTGGGAATGTCATACCGACATATGATATAGTTCAAAATGAATGATGAAATTTATTTGTCGATAACAGTTGTTAAAGGAACAACTTCAACCCACTTAGTAAAGTACTCAATGGCTGTGATAATGAACTTGTGTCCATTTGATGATGATGAGTGTATCTTGCCGACCAAATCCAATCCTCATTGAGCGAAAGGCCATGTTGTGGTGAAGGGTTGTAATTCCTGAGCAAGAGCATGAATGAGATTCCCATAAAACTGACATTTTAAGAATTTTTTCACAAATATGAATGATTCTTTTTCCATGGTCGGCCAATAGTAACCCATTCTAACAAGCTTCTTTGCCAAGGTTAGTCCACTTGAATGAGTCCCACAAATACCACCATGAACCTCTTGTAAGGCATTTTCTGATTCATCGCATTTGATACATCGAAGGAGGGTACCATCAAGACCACGTCGGTACAAGATGTTAGCAATTAGGGTGTAACGAGAATATTGGTGTATGGAATTCCTTTTTGATTCCTAGAAAAATCTGGGGGAAAAATAGTATCTTTTAGATAAGCGTAGATTTGTCCATACAAGGGAGAATCAGAACCAGTTAAGTGACAAATTATTTGGGTTTTTGGATTACCATAGGTGAGAGAAAACAATTGTTCCACCAGGAAATCATACCATGCTTGGTTCTTTGACAATTGGAGTAGCGATGCAATTGTAGCCATGGCATCTACAACTTTATTGTCAGTATGTCAAATTTGTGTGAACTTGATATCAATAAAGTATTTCTCAAAATCCTCCACCATGTTTTTGTAAGGCATTAACTTGTCATCTTTTGTTTGATATTCGTCATTTATCTTATTTATGACAAGTTGTGAATCACCAAAAACTTGCAGTTTTGTGATTCTCCAATCTAATTCAATTCTCATTCCAATTAACAATGCTTCATACTTAGTTATGTTATTTGTACAAGGAAACATCGACCGATAAGATTTTTCAATTGTATTTCCTTAAGGTGTGATGAAAATAATTCCTACCCCCGAGCCATGTTGAGTGTAGGAGCCATCAAAATAAAGTGCCAATGACTGCTTAGTGGTTGCTGTGAATACATCAATGTCAGGAAAATCAATGTGTATTGGATGTTTTGCTTGCATTGGTACCTCTTCCAACTGATCCACTATGACCTATCCTTTAATGGCCTTCCAATCTACATAATGAATGTCAAACTCACTTAGGATCATGACCCATTTAGCCAATCTACCAGTTAGGGTTGCCTTAGAAGATATTTTAAAGGATCAATCTTAGCCATAAGTTTTATTGTATGAGCTGGCATATAGTGTCATAAATTTTGAGAAGTAAACACTACTGCCAAGCAATATTTTTCAATGAAAGTGTAATTTAGCTCATGGCTTGTCAATGTTCTGCTGATATAATATATTGCTCACTCCTTTCCTGTTTTGTCCTCCTGTGCCAATAATGCTCCCAAGGACACGTATGTGGTGGAAATATACAATATGAGTGGTTCACCTTGCAATGGTGGAATTAACACTGGTGGACTCATTAGATAATTCTTTATTTGATCAAACGTTATTTCACACATGTCTTTCCATTTAAACGAAACATTCTTATGTAAGAGATGAGTGAATGGTAAACTCTTATCCGCCAGTTGTGCAATGAATCTCCTAATGGATTGCAAACGTCCTTGTAATAAGCGTAGTTGACTAAAGTTCCTTGGCGGTGGCATATCGAGGATTGATTGTACCTTAGCTGGATCCACTTCAATTCCCTTTTCTGACATAATATAACCTAGAAGCTTTTCAGATTTCACCCCAAAGACGCATTTCTTGAGATTAAGTCTAACTTTGAATCTTTCCATTCTGAAAAAAAAAATAGATAAGATATCTAAATGTCCTTCCCTTATGTTTGATTTGGCTAAAAGATCATCTACATAATCCTCCATGAATGTGTGCATCATATCATGAAAATTTGCAGTCATTGCCCGTTGATATGTAACTCCTGCATTCTTGAGTCCAAACGACATTACATTCCAACAATATGTACCCCAAGGACATGTGAACGCTATTTTATCCTGATCTTCAGGTGCAATATTTATCTGGTTATATCTAGAAAATCCATTCATTAGTGAATACATAGCATGTCCTATCGAAGTTGAGAAATCCAACTTCACAGTCCCCAAGAATCACCTACATGCAAATACCTATCACATACAAAAGACATTTAGAACCAAAGATGTTCTATAAACCTCAAAGTAAAAATGCATTATTGAGAATCAATTATTACAAAGAGATCAATCCTTATGAAGGAGATCAATAAACCCTAAAGGAAACCTAAAAGGGAAACCCTAGTGTGCACACGTAATAATTAATCAATTATTAATGTGCCTAAGTTTAGCTTAAGTAACTAAAGGAATAAGTGAACTAATTAATCAACCAATATCATATAATTAATTGTGTAATAACTTATTACTCTAACACCCCCCTTAAAATGAACTTAGGAAGTAGCTAAAACACTAGAAAAAATATGCATGAAAGCAAAGATGGGTCCCAACAACAAAGGCCTGATCAAGTATCCAAGTACAAATGCAAGAATGAGGTAGAGAAGAAAAACCCAGTGGGACAAAACGCCCCTACAATGAGATGATGTGTTGCAAAGAAGCACTGGAAGAACACTGTGGAGTAACACTAGAACCAAAAAATTGGCAAGCAAGGAAAGATACTTATGTTTACTACTGAAACCAGATGAGAGTCATTGATTGACTCAAGGAATCATGAAAAAGCAACAACAGACCTGATGCCACGAAACACTCGAAAACTCCAAATGGGAACAACCCTGGAATCTATGAAGCAGTAGTCGATTATTGAATGATGTATTACTGAAAATGAAGTGCAAAGATTCAAGTTTCACCCTTCCAACTGCCAAAACATCCAAGTAATCTCTAAACAACCCATCAAGCCAAATCAGGACTAAGCAATCAACATATGATAGATACAGAAAAAGTGTATGGATAGCAACGTAGAGCTCCTCAATACCTTTCCAATGCTGCAAAGATAGCGAAAATCGAAGATCGTGGCAAAAAGTTATGAGCTCGAAAGTGATAAATGAATATCTGATTTCAAACAGAAATAAATTTAGCTAAATAAAAAAATATTGAAAAATAAACCACACCACAGGATAGTGCTCATAACTAGCTTTCTGACTATATCTCGTTTGCCCAATTTCGATACTGTATGCCCAAGTTATGCCAAAAAAAAAAAACTACTCCTTTAGGGCAAACTGGGGTTAGGAGGGGGCAAAGAGGGTTGTACGGTCGGTGATGTCATGCTGACGTCAACACTTCACGAGAAAAAAATTGACGGCCATCTAGTCGTTGCTGCAAAAAAATTAGCCCCCCTGCAAAAAAATATTTGGCCCCTGGTCACCCATGTGAGTGGTGCGGGGGCTGGAGTCATAGGACTACGACGATAGTGGAGGATCCCACAAGGGCTAGAAGAGGGCCCCCGGTCCTCCATATGACCAAGGCGGAGCCTGAGGGAGCTTGCAGGGGCTGGGGAGGTCGGCGGTGCTACATGGTGGAGTCATCGGTGGTGGTGGCGGACCAGTAGCCGCTTGGTGGCCACCCAGTGGCACCTTCTTCTGAACTGGAGGCACAAAAAAAATATAAAAAAACTTTGATTTTTAGATTTTTTTTTTTTTGAATTTCAGAGCCTCAAAATGCATGTTGGGGAGGCCGTACGGCCTCCTTAGCAAATTTTTATTGCCTTCCGAACCAATTGCTCAAAAATCGACCAAACGATAGGTGTTCTTAGGGTTTTTGGCCATTGTGAACACAATGGTGACCTCCGTTTGTGCCCAAAATGCTCTAAAAATTTGGCTACCCCCAGATCTTGCAAAAAAGATGCCTGTGGAAACCCTTGCACTTGAAACTCACTGAAAGGCCATATCTTCAAAAGATGAACAGGAAGCTGCAGGTCTGGAGCTCTGATACCATGTAGAAGTTGAGAAATCCAACTTCACAATCCCCAAGAATCACCTGCATGCAAATACCTATCACATACAAAAGACATTCAGAACCAAAGAAGATGTTCTACAAACCTCAAAGTAAAAATGCATTATTGAGAATCAATTATTATAAAGAGATCAATCCTTATGAAGGAGATCAAGAAACCCTAAAGAAAACCTAAAAGGGAAACCCTAGTGTGCACACTTAATAATTAATCAATTATTAGTGTGCCTAACTTTAGCTTAAGTAACTAAAGGAATAAGTGACTTAATTAATTAACCAATATCATATAATTAATTAATTATAATAACTTATTACTCTAACATGTCCAACAGTCAAATCTACAATCATATCTATGTTTGGCAAAGGGAAATCATCTTTTGGGCATGCCTTGTTTAAATCCCTAAAATCTATACAAATTATAATTCGTCCATCTAGCTTTGATATAGGTACAATATTGGAGATCCATTTCGCATAGTCTATAGACCAAATGAATCCTACATCTAACAGTTTCTTTAATTCCTCTTTGAACAGTAATGCAACATGTGGATGCATTTTTCTAAGTTTCGGCTTCACAGGTTTTGCCCCTGGAATGATGGATAAATGATGCATGATGAGGTTTGGATCTAACCCAGGCATATCTTTGTATGACCATGCAAAATTGATTTGATTATTCTTGAGGAATTTTGTGAATCCTGGGATTTCCTCTTCTATCAGTGATGCAACAAGTTGCAAGACTTTGGGTTCTTCCACAGTACCTAAATTGATCGCCTATGTTGGTTCTATTAAAATAGAAGACTTTTCCTAATAGTTCTCAGGGAGAGTGTCAAGTTTCCCATCTTCCAATGCCTTTGGAAGGTTTTCATTGTCAGATATGCTCTTTATTTTTCTCTTTCCATGATTTAATATTGTCTTTGTTAGGTTTTCACCATTAGATCTTTCTTTTATATTGTTAATGTTGTAGCTAAGAAACTTGGCACTTTCCTATCTGAGACTTTGATCCTGTGATTTGTTGTTGGAACCTGTTTCCGAGTTGGATGAACAAAAAAAAATTACAATGGTTTCATCATTGGGAAAATTTGGGATATCAATTGGTTCAATTTGTTCCCAATCAATGAGTTTGGGATGGACCAAGGGAAATGGATCATCAGGTTGGGTAAGGTCACTGGTTGTTAAGGTCATGACACTATTATCATTCTCATTAGGGGGAAGATCTATGATGGTATCCTCTTGTTGATAATATGTCTCGCTTTGAATCGAATCTTCATCACTCGAGTCATGGTCTCTTAGTAGGACGTAGTCAAGTGGAGGCCTTGAGATTTCCCCTTGTGTGAATGTGGGTGTATATTTTTGTACAGCATCCACTTGTTTGTCCCTCCAGAATTTATCATCAAAAATGGTGTCCCATTCGTATTCATTGGAGTCAGTGTCAAAACTGTTCTCTTGTATTCTAAGAATTGTTTGAGCTAACTCCTCATTGGATTTTCTTTGTATTGTTTCTTCCTTTTCATCCTCACCATATCCTAACCCAGTTTTATCTTTTGGGTGCATTGTTTTTAGTTCGATAGGTTCAATAATACCTTCTTTTCTCTTGCCTATAGGGCCATTTCCTTCATAACCCATTTGTTTCATTATTGTATAACCCTTTCCATATTGCTCAGTGGGTAACTCGACATGTTGGACCGATTCATCTTCATCTTTATAGAGCCAATCAAGAATAGCCTTGTCTTCTGTTTCATTTTCTTGAGTATCTACCTTGATAAATCTTCCATCAAACTTGGTGATGGGAACTGAAAGTTGTGTGCCTGATGTTGAATATTTTGTAGCCTTTTGTATGGATATTGACGGTTGACCATGGGATCTTGGAGATACGGGTAGATTAGAGAGACATAGTGAATATTATCCCACCCCTTTATCTTTCAATTTTATCTTGGTGCCAAAATTCCTTATCATTTCCCTTGCTTGTTCACTATGTTTAGAAGTAGAAATGGCCAGAGCCTCTCTTTTATGTGGGACAAATGTGTCCTGAGTTGCTCTAAGGTTAGAACAAGTCTGACTGCTAATGTGGTACACTGGTATTTTTACTTCTTGTTTGTCATATGGAACTTCAAGAATTGATGATAAGTGTACGGAACTGCTTGTATCTCATGGATCCATGGGCAACCCAAGAGGATGTTATAGGATAGATCCCGATCTAGAACTTGGCAAAAGGTATTCTTCACAACAGGTCCCACTCTAATTGGTAGCATGATGAGGCCTTTCAAAGCTCTTTCCTCATCATCATATGCTTTGATTGTAATTTTCCTTCATGGATCTATAGATTCTTCTAAATATCCCAAAGCAAGGACCAATTTTAAAGTACAAATGTTTAATCTGTCTCCCCCACCTATCAAAACACGTCTGATTTGGGCTTTATGAACCATGACCTCTAGATAAAGCGATGAATTATGGGGATGGGTCAAGGAGGAGTCATCATTTTTAGAAAAGGATAAACATGTGGGTGAGGACAAGTGTCCCACCATGGCTTGAAATTTATTGGTATCCATATCAAGAGACACAGTTGTGTCAACGAGTGCCTTTTCTAGAATGTCCTTATGTGCTGGTGATATTTTGAGCAGCTCCAAGATAGAAATTTGGGACGGTTTTTTGCAGTTGATCAACCAAATTGTACTGACTTGGATGGGGAATCGTCGACTTAGATGAACTTCATTTTACAATGATTTTGGCCTATCCCCTTGTAGCAATAACCTCTCAATATTCTTGCTTTCCTTTGATTCTGATAGCATTAACTTGTTGATCATCAGTGTAAATATGATTGATGATGGTGTTGTAGACATGATTCACATCCTTGCCTTTGTTACCCGAAGATTCCCCTTTCTGATAATTAGGGAGAGGATCCTTGAATGCTTGATGATCATTTTTGGTATTATGTCCCTAAACCGTTATGGTACGGTTATCAATCAAATCTTGAATGAGATTCTTTAACCCTTGGCAATAGTTTGTCTTATGACCTTTGCATCTATGATAATCACAATAGTATGAGTCATTCCATGATGGTGGTTTAACTCGAGGCTCATAATCTCTTTGTGGTGGCAATGTGATAGCATTTTGATTCTACAGTTCTTTAAGAATTGATTCCAAAGACTGGCCCAAGGGAGTAAAACTCTGTCAATTTGAGAAAAATTGAGATTTGGGCACATTTGAATTTTGATTATTGCCAAGATTATTACCGTGATTGTTGGTCAAATTTCCTTGGTTGGAATTATTACTTTGGTTACTATAATTTCTAGCATCATTTTTTCGTTGGACACCTGACACATTGAGAACAGTAGGCTTCACATTCACATTGTTAGCATCTACCACCCCATCATTCACAACATTTTTATTTCGAGTCCAAAATTGTGACTTGTCGTTGTTGTTGCTATTGTTGTTTTTGTCGTACAAATTTGGAAGTTCTTTATCAAGCTTTAAAACTCCACGCTTGACCAAGGCTCCTTCAATGGTGATTGCATTTTCAATAAATTTTTCAAATGATTGAGGACAATGAAGATTTAGCCTATAACTCATCTCTTGATTCAAACTGACGATAAAGATTTCAATCTTTTCCATTTCAGGAATAGGACAAGAATATCTTGCAAACAACCTTCTCCACCTTTGTAAGAATGTGGTGAAGGGTTCCCCAATATTTTTTTTTACTCTACATAAATCAAGCATGGTTATCTAATGTTGTATATTATAGGAGTATTGTGATATGAACTTATTTATTAACTCCTCAAATGTTCTAATGGGGGGAGTGATCTTGGAAAGCCACTCCATGGATTTTCCACCTAGACTTCGTGGAAAGAATCGCATTAGGTAGGTATCTTCATGAGTGAATTCTAAGCTCATATTTCGAAAATCCCTCACATGATCAATGGGATCTGTTTTCCCATTATACCTATAAAACTTCAGGATTTTGCAATGTTTTGGAAAAGGAATCATGCTAAGACTCCTATCAAATGGATATGGGTAGAGATCTTCCAAAACATATTTCTTTGTTGTACCCCCTTGTATTTCCTTTATTTGCCCTTGTAATTCTCTTATCTGTTGAGTAAGAGCACTAAAATCATTAAGGGGGGCTTCAATATCCTCTCTAATCCCTTCCATGTCAAAATCAACAGGTAACTTAGCTCCTTGATTGGCTAATGAAAGGAAATATCTTTCTTCATTTCGTTCCAAAACTCTATCCATGAGAGTATGAAATTGAGGATCCTGTTCTACTTCTTGAATCATTTCTTTTGTTATCTCATCATTATTCGAATTATTCCTAGTGTGAAGTCTATGAAAAGGATTTTCTTCCTTATCACCACTATTTCTTTTATCACCCATGTTGCTTAATGTACTTTCCCTTTCGTCTCCTTCTATGTGCTTTCGAGATCTTGTGACAACAAGCATAAGCTTTTGCCCAATTTTCAACTAACCTTGATCAAAAAATGAAATAGTGCAATTTTGATGGATATCTAAGTCGAAATAGAATGAAGATTCTATTGATATGACTTATGAAATTTCTAATCTTTATCTTGTGATTCCCTGGTTGAAAGGATGATGATCCTGTTGTGGAAATTAAACTAAAAATCAAAAATAAAGATGATGTTGCACTTTGTGAGGTTTGATCGTAGTTTTGTAAAAATAAGGATTTTTGATAAATGCCTAATGTTCCTAAGCTCTCTATTGTAGAACTTGATCGAGACGATTAGAATACAAAATTGTCGGTTGGGGGATGAAAGAGGAACGAATAGGCTGACTGTGATTATTCCTTTGAGAAAGAGCTCTTCTTTGAAATAAATCTCATGAATATAATGGTTCTAAGGCAAAATCATCAGTGAAACCTCTAACAAAGTCGTGATATCGATGAATAAAAGTTTTGTGTTCAAGAAAAACTTTTTGACTTTGGTATAAAAAATTTCTCCTTTTCAATAGCTTCTTATAACTGAGAGACTTCTTTGGCTTCTTAATCTTCTTCTCTAGGGACTTCTTAGCAAAAATTTTAGACTTCCAGACCCTGAGTATAGAAAAAGACTAGACTAACTGACAAATTTTTAGGTGTCAGAAAATTACCCAAGTTCGAAACACAGATGCGCTAAAATTTTTAGCAGATGTGCTAAACTATCCAATCTATGCGCTGGATTGTTGCAAGTATGCGCTAAAACAAAGCACATATGCGCTAAAACAGAGCATGAATGCACTGAAACAGAGCACAAATGCGCTAAAATAGAGCATGAATGCACTAAAACAGAGCATAAATGTACCAAAACAAAGCATAGATGCACTGAAATAGAGCACAGATGTGCTGAAACAGACCAAAGATGTGCTAAATTATCCAATTACTACACTAAGATAGACATGTTTTGACAGTTTGATGTTTTGGATGATCTTTATCTGATTTAAATTTGGAAAAAACATGGCATATAGTAGAAAACAATTGTTTTGAAAATCTTAAAATATAAACAAAGAGTGTATGTTCTTGAGATTTTCACGGGTATTGAACAAAATAGGCACTTCAAACAGACTCACTCTTATTTGTCAAAAAGGTCATCATAGCAACCACAGCCCACATCTTAAAATTGTGTCGATTCACAAAGCCGTGTCACCCCCTAAAGGGCGCCCATGTTTTTGTATTTTCTTGGTGCGTACTCAAGGTTAGATTTCTTGATCCCCTGAAAAAACAATCTGTGGCAATTATATGGTGAATGTCTTGGGGACAGATTCTTCCCTCCCCTTGCACTATGATTAATATGATGTTTGGATACTAACACGGCTGGCTTTCTAGACTATGGTTCATAGTAAAGGTATCCATTCGGCGTGGCAATAGATAAACTCCCTCAGGAGACCTCCCAATCTTTAGAACAAATATTTTGGGGATGGTTATCTTGCTCACTTTCGTTGAATATGGGTTTTCCCAAAATTCACTTTTGATTAGAGTGGGTCGAAAAACCTAGCTTTGGTTTTTCCCACTTAGGTCATTCTCGTAGGGTGAGTACTTTTTCCCACTATGGTAGGCATTCTAAAGGATTTAATAAAACATGAAATGCATAGAATGAAAAAGGTAAGTCTAGCGTTTTGGTCACCCAGTAAAGGGGAGAGCATAAACCTATTACCGAACAATCACAGCAAACAAATGGTTCAGTTTTAAGTCTAAATGACAATTTTCTACACTAAGTGAAGATGTCGCTTCACAATAAGCATTGGATTCATTTTAACCAAAATAAATTAATGTTTGGTGACTATCCTAGGATTGATTAATTCCATATTTAAGTGTCTATTTTAGGATTGCTTCATTTTACTTAAGGAAAAAAAGAAAAATCTTTGTTCGTGGATGGCATTGGAATCAAGATTTATTTTTACACCCCCTGTATGCGCTAAAAGAACTAGTAAATGCGCTAAAATAGTTAACAAATGTGTTAAAGGAACAAATAGGGCTGCACTAAAACAGTTAGCAAATAAGCTAAAATAACTAGCAAATGCGCTAAAACAAGTCGTCAAAGTGCTAAAACAGTCCTCGTATGTGCTAAAACGTAGCTCATATGCACTAAACCGTAGCTCCAATTTGTCACCTGTCAGAAAATCTGCAATAAAAATATTAAAAACAGGGCAAGACCCCACGGTGGATGCCAAAACTATGTGTGAGAATATGTGGAACAACTAAGTTAAACTAACACACCAATGAAACATTAAATCAAAGGAAGCTAATTAAAAGTAAACAAACTCTAAACAATAGCTCCTTCAAAAGCGTTCCATTGTCCTCTATCTCCAAGGATCTGTTGTAAATTGTTGGCTCTCAATTGGTGTATGCAACAACTTTGGCAGAATGACAACTTAGAGAACGAGTTTATGCAACATGCATTTCCATTGCTAAATGATTTAAGCTATGATATAAAACTAAATTGCTATGAATCTTGAGATGCTATGCTAAAATATTGATTCGAATGCAACTATAGTAACTACGCTAAATTCACAAAATCTAGGATGAAATCTACTCACTAAAGGGCTGTATTTATAGATTTTTGGAGGCAAAAATCTAGTTGGCAAAGATCAACGGTCAAATTCAAACCTGTCAAGATGAACGGTGAGAGAAAGGTGGAAGGTTGAAAGAATAATGGAAGAATGTTTTCAACCCACAAAACCATCCTCATTCAAAAATAATGACAAACTATCATTTGTCATTTCATTTATGAAAGTTGGTTGAAAGTTGAGGATAAATTCTTAATTAAATAAATAAATTTATTTAATTATATGTGACATGGATTTTAGAAGCTTCCATAATTAAATAATTAATATTTAATTATGTGAGGAATAAAAAAGGTGTGTAATTTAATATTTACAATATTTAATTATATGAGAAGTGAAAAAGGTGTTAAATCAAATATTTATAATATTTAATTTAAATATGGAGTGAAGGATGAGTTAGAAGAATATTCCATTATTTGAAAATTCAAATTTAGAATAACATGATAATTAATATAAATAAATAATGAAATTTATTTAATTAAATTAAGAAGAAGATAGTAAAATGAACTATATAAACAAATAATTAAATTTATTTATATGTAGATGACTTTTCAAAATATTAATTAAATAATTCATATTTAATTAATTAATAGGTTTGATTAACTGTGACCATTTTTAGATGTATACAGTATCTTCTTCATATAATTTATCTCTTGATTTATAATCTTGCATTTGATTTCAAAGACTGATTAGTTGACTTTGTTGTTCATGTTGTTTATAATCTATACTTTTCTAATATTTATATGCAGGCATTTCTCAACACAATCTTTTAGTAGGACATAAGGTTCGATGGAAATGCATCCAACATTGGAGTTCATGTTGCTTTTGTTAGATTACTTTTACTCGGTATTTTTTTATTTTTTAACATTTGTTGTAATATTGCAATGTAGGTGTCTTTGAGAGTAGAAATGATTTGAGATGTACGTTACAACGCGAGGATATCAGGGGCACATATTAGTTTTGTATCTAAGATAGCTTGATAACAATATGCATTGATATTTTTGTACATGAGGACATCGATAAAATTATATGGGCATTAGTAGTTGTATTGATGATTATGATGGTTAAAAGATGATATAAGATGTATTTATACATGGGGACATGAAAAATATGATATATGAGAATTATTGGTTATATTGATGGTAGAATTTATGCAAAATATGATGATTATGAATGTCATGTGTGTATTGAAAAATGTCACATGTATGTGTAATCACCATAAAGTGTGTCGAACGTATGCAAATAATGATGATTATGATGAAAAGATGCATAGAATAACAAATATTATGTGTATGTACCTACTTATGTATGTTCACGAATGTCACATGTATATAATTTCACATCAAAATCACTCACAAATTCCTACATCGGTTCATGTTGGCACCTACTTAATATTCAAGCAATGGTGAAGATTTTGGACTTATCTATGAATGAACTCTTGAAGGCAATGTGTGTGAACCTTAATGTGTGTGGTTCACTTATGATGGAATAGGTTCTAATAGATTAATGTAGAAAACTCATTGTTATAAAATATAATAGATGGACTACATAATTTAATAAAGATAATGATACTTTGTATCTTATTTGGCCAACATATACCTAACTAGAAGCTAGTGAGAAATTATAACTAGAAGTAGACTTACAATCAAGTAAATCAATTGGCCCATCAAAATTAGTGTGCCCAATAAAATCAATATCAACCCCTATTGCATAGAGAATCCCAAAACTATGATTTCCTTGAGTATAGTGGAGGAACTAATAGTTTTCCTTCTATTTTAGTTCATGAGGTTCCTACATAACTAGAGATAATGCCAATGACAATGAAATGCCAAGCCTAGAGTGAATCAAATAATTGAGGTTGCCAATAATATATGAATATATAGTAGCATCAACTAATGGTGAATCTAACAACTCACCTAAATTTTGACTTTGGATAGAAAGGGAGTTAGAGTAGGTTTGCAATTAGCCATATGCAATTGTGAGAGAAAATCAAGTGTATTTTTGGACTATACAAGGTAGATCTTAGATGTAAAGTGATAGAGTTTAATCACACAAAAAAAGCTCAAAAAAATCAAGTTATTCATCAAAAAATTATTTATGTATAAAAATTTTCACTATCACAATTGAGGATGAAGAACTCATTGTGATGAATAAGTCATCAACATACAAACTAGGAATATGAGAGACTCGTCCTATTACAAGGTGTAAATTTTTATATTATAATGACATCAAGTGAATTCAACTAAGAGAAACAAATATTCCATTTGGGCATGCCAAGTCATGTTTATAGTTGCAGGGACATTCTTGTGACTATAATCTTGATCCTTTTAATTGTAAAAGAAAAACAAAACATTTAGCTAACCAGCCCATCTCACACTTTGCTACCAAGCCAACTTTGCACAAATGTTCACAATTTACTGTTACATTTTTTGTATAAAAGGATGTATTTGTAGGCATTTTGATAATGGTACGACATTGAAATTTTTTTAATTTATCCTTTCACATCTACACCTAGGAACATAAGAATCCATGTTATGATGGATAACATTAGAAAAATAGTCATAAAGTTTCATGAATTTTCCCAAGCCAACCAAATTTAATACTAACATAGATGAATTACCAATTGTAATTCATAAGTTCTAAGTGAAATTTCATTAATCTATAACATGTTATTGATCATAAATTAACCATTCTAAACTGATTATACATTCCAATTTTAAGTTTCAAAGTAGAAAGACATGCACATAAGGAACAAATTAGATTAAATATCAATTTTTTATATATCAAATTATAGAATAATTGTGTATGTGCATATAAAAATTTGGTATATTTTCCAACTCAAAACAAGTTTTACAAAATATGGCATATTCCATCTCAAGATCTATATACAATATACATGTCGAATAGCTATGTATCAATCCCTAAATGTATCAATCTCTAACAAATCCTAATCTTGTGTTGGATCATCAAAATCGAGCCTCCTCAAAGTACTTGGTGGCTCTAAAGTTGCTTGCACAATAACAATTCGAACCAAAAATTAGATTAATTATGTCAATGGTTGAAAAGTTAGACTACTAAATAGAAACTTATATATTATAATTTAGACTTGTCAAATTAACATCAAAATCACTATATTGAGCTATATTGAACTATAATATATCTAAAATGGAATTCTTGATTACCTCAAGTCTTGCTCTCATTTTTTGCAAGAAGTTGTGCATATGATCATCCTGTAGGATGATCAGGAGTCCTAACATATCAAAATGGTTCCAAATTCATCTCATTGCTAAATCGAGCAGAGGACTATAGTAGGTAAAATAAAATTGATACAAATTAATATATAACTATTGACAAATAATCATAAACTAAACATATATCTACTCCTATCTAAATGTATATATATACAATATAAAATAAAAATATACCTCTTTTGATGCTTGTTCTCTTTTTCTAGAAGGGCTCATGATGGATGAAGCAGCTAAGATAGTTTCCTATATAAAAAATGACAAGAATGTAAAACTATAAACACACATGTACATATAATCATAATGTTGAGAATATAAAAAACATACACTTGTTGCGATGCCTCTTCCAATGTGTCAGAAGTAGTCATCATGGATATAAAAGTGCCAAGTTTCTACATAAAAAGACAAGAATACATAAGAATATCAATCTATGTATATGTATTTAATCATAATAGATTTAAAAAATTAACATCTAAATCACAATTTAAATGATATGCATATACAATAAAAAAAAATTAAACATGTATGTGCAAAAAATTACCATATATTTACTCTCTAGGCCAAATGAAATGGTTGTAACTGTACCCTCTTGAACCTGTGACATTCAATCCTCTATTAACAATTGTTAAATCCAACACATAAATATACACTAGTACTAATATCTCTTATAAAATATTAATTTAAGATAAAATGCACTATGAAATTACTTTAAGTCTTACTATTACATCCATGCCATCTCTCGCACTTGATGAATCTCCTAGATATGCTCTGACATATGCTCTCTCATCTCCTACATCTGACATATGATGGACCTCATAGTCGAATGTGTCCATCGAAGCCTCATTAGGCTATCCAAGAGGACCCAAACATACCTAATTGCATATAATGCAGTGATGGGTCACACAAATATGTGGAGAAGATGAGGTTATACCAATAGCAAATAATGCAACAAGTGTATCACTATTATGTAGCTTCACAAACTATGAGCTTTGTATGATCAAATGGCCAATCAAAGTGTGTACGAACAAGATACTCCGATATGTTGCATCTACAACAATCTCTAGGTGGAGGAGCAATAGGTGGAGGAGGAATAACTGGGGTTGCTCGATGTGCCCTAGGTCTATCCTGAGGCATTACTCTAACCACACCTTGGAAATTTTGCATATCAAAGTAGTTGACATGCTTACCCATGACAAGTTTAGCATATAGTTTTCAAAGAAAATATTGTGGGACATCAATATTTTGTTGGGTGGTTTATCGAAAACCATCCACCAACGATCCCAAAAATTGTCTAGGATACCTTGATGTGTGCACCATTTAATCAAATATTTAGGCTTGCACACATCAATGGGTTATCTCGTTTTAGGATTGATAAATAGTTGTGCTAATTGGGCTTTAGAAATTTCAAGTTCCCTCACTTGATCGTACGATAATCCATCAACATATTGTTGCCTTTTGGCCTCTCACCACTCTAAAAAGGTAATATGTTGGTTAGTAAGAGTTTCAACATTGGAAATTATTGATTCTAAAGTGCTTTTCATTACAAACAAGGGTTCCTATCGTATAACTGGTAGATGTTTCTCAATTCAGTTAAATTGTCATGGATTAAGTCATGGATAGAAGGCATGTTTTGTAAGGGAGGATTTGGTTGGGCAGGGTTTTCTTTTGGAGCAAGATTGGGATTCTCAAGCATTGGAAAACTTGGTTGATGTTGAAAATTTTAAAAATTAACAATTTTTTATTACAAACTAAAATGTATATTAAAAAACCTATTTTAAACTAAAATTCTTATAAAATAATGCTAAAATGTTTTTTTTTTAAGAAAAACCATTAAAAATCAAAAATACCTTTTATTGAAAATGGTTTGGAGTGTAAAATTTCAACTCGGATATCAGACTTAATAGATATCAGTTTTCCCTTCTTCACCCCCTATCGCACAACAACCAAATGCAAACTATAAAAATAACTTCCATCCCCCCTATTTTTTTTGTTTATAATGTAGTAAACAGATATCTGTTTCTTTTCATAGGCTTTTTTTTTAATTATGTCAGGTTCATCCATGATATGAACTATATCGTGTGATAATATAATATAAACTAATATATAATATATTATATTATATTAATAATTTGATGTATGTAATTCTTTTTTTTTATTAAAATCCCTAATCATGGCGCAAGTAAGCAAGGTGGTGAAGTGAAAGGAGTGGAGGATTGATGGCTAGAATGCTAGAAGGCGCTATGAGAAAGAAAGCAGAGACACAATACACCAGAGGAAGACATCGGCTATCAGTGGGGGTGGGCAACGGAAGTAGAAACTCGAAGCAAGGAGAAATGGAGCGATGAATTGGAGTGAACGGTTCCTTTTGAAGAGTTCAGGGAAAAGATCAACAATGGATGGTCGACATATGGGAAAGTGGGTAGGAATCCAAGAGCAAAAATGTATAGACCCCAATGGGTGTTGGAGAACGGTATCTGGGTGGATAAATGTCATCCCTACTATCAACCCAAGTACTGACTAGAAGCCGAATCTAAGGGAAGGAGGAATCGTTCAAGGCATCTGGAGGGTCAAGTCCCTCCATGGGTGAGACCTAACTGATACTCTAAGTCCAATGATAATTGGGGAGGAAATCAAGGATCAAACAGAAGAGGCAAGTAAAATTTCAGAAGATTGAATGTGTGGTTCGGGAAAAAGCCAGGTGTGGACAGAAACACGACCAAAATTTGGCGCCAAGGAGATCACAAAAGGGCTCCACCATCCAAGCCAACCATGGACGTTGGATTGACAATGTGTATCAATGATGCCACGGTATGTTGTAGCCTCCTAGAATCGAACCAGAATTGTTTGATGGTCTAAGTAAGGACATACCAAGGGAATTCAGAATTCAAACTAATTAATGTATATGGACCTATAACCACAATAGACAAGAGGAATCTTTGGGCAGTAATCTCGACTTCCCTGAGACAGTTAAAAGAAGAAAAAATTATAATTGGTGGGGATTTCAATGCCACCTTGAATAACTTGGAGAAGTAGGGTGGGATGATAACTCTAACCAGGCCTCAATTGGACTTCAAGTACTTTATGGACAATAACATGCTAAGGGAGATACCAACAAAAAATGGAATATTCACCTGGACAAATAGAAGAAGGGGTCATACTATAATTGCAAAGAAATTGAATAGATTCTTGGTGATCGGGGAATGGAGCCAGGGGTGAATTTGATGGAAGCCTTGATATTACCTTGGAGTGGCTCAAACCATTTCCAAATCCAACTTGTAATTCAACCTAACAAATTTAAGGGTGACTCACCCTTTTGATTCGAAAAGATGTGGTTTACCTGGAAAACCCCAACTGGGTTGAGCCTAGAGGCTTCAACTAGCCACACATACAATGGAGTCACCAAGCCATTATATAGACTTCCATACATGCAAAACCATGGGCTCAAAACCACTTATGGTCAATTCACTAACTCTAACCCAAGAGCTAGTTTAACCCAACAATCCCCCCTTTAAACTTGGTCTTGGGGTTAGCACCAAACCCCCCTTCCACAAGCACATACAAGGCCTTTCCTTTCAGGGATCAAGCAAGCCATACCAAGTCTTTCAACCATCAACCCATATGCATGTATAAAAAAAAAAATTGCATACAACTCCATTACAATTTTGTTCTTGCTACAACCAGCCTTGGCTACGGGCACCTACATACAACGAATTTAACCAGGCAACATGCCTACAGCAACAACCATGACTAATCTTGCACAGACTTTCTCAAATTTTTGTCTTAACAAAATTGAGAGAAATCCAACTTCATCTTGAAAGCCAAACAAGACCACCATCACAACTAGAATGAGCATATTCACCGCGTCACTTCATTAACATTCCAACTACACACATGCTTGAAATTATCCCATTATACTTTATTCGTCAATGCATCCGTTGGATTGCTCAATACTTCTCCAAGGCTCAATCTTCAGTTGATTCCTTCAGACTTCCTCAAGCTTGTCAGGCTAAGAAATCTTCACGGAAGAAATACCCAAAACCTTAAACACCAGGAATTCTTACATTCATCAACATGCAAGAACATGCAAGCCACATGTGAGTCCATGCAAGTACATGAAAAATACATGCAAGTACATGCAACTCACAAACCTACACATGCAAGCAAAAAGCAAATCCCAAAACCTTGCTTTGATACCACTTATTAGGAGCCAAATGAAGAATAAAAACATAAACACAAATCAATCTTGGAACAAGAACACAATCACAACACAATGATTTACCCTAGAAAACCCCAAATTGGGGAAAAACCAGCAATGAAAATCTTCATATTAACCCTCAACCCCAACTGGGTTGAGCCTGGAGGCTTCAACCAGCCACACATACAATGGAGTCACCAAGCCATTATATAGACTTCCATACTTGAAAAACCATGGGCTCAAAACCACTTATGGTTAATTCACTAACTCTAACCCAAGAGCTAGTTTAACCCAACAGTTAAGACAACCAAGCATGATTCTTAAACTAGATATTCTAAGAGCCTACGATCGGGTGGACAAATAATTTCTGCTAGACGTGTTGTTTGAGTTTGGCTTTGATAGAAAGCTAGTGGAGTGGATTAAAATATATATAATTTCCCCAAGATCTCAATATTGGTTAATGGAGTAGCCTAGGGTTTCATTAATTCTTCCCAAGGATTAAGACAAGGGGATCCACTACCCACCTTCCTCTTCATCATAATGGCAGAAGCCCTCGATAGGAAAATCTGCCAAGCTAGACTAGATGGATCATGGAGAGGCATTGAGGTTTCCCCAGGGGTTGGGGCAAGAATGCACCAATAGTTCATGGATGACACCATTCTGTTTGGACAAGCCACAAGGATGGAGGCAAGGAAGATGAAGGAGGTGTTGGATGGCTATAGCAGGGCCTCAGGACAGGCTATCAATTGGAGAAAATCTAAAGTTTTCTTCCTAAATGTCTAGCCTAGACTATAGTGTGACCTTGCAAGGATTATAGGTGTAAGACCAACTATACTCCCTAGGAGATTCCTGGGGATTCCCCTTTTTGTTGGGGATAATCGTATTGGCCTTTGGGACAAGCTAGTATGAAACTGCAAAAAGAAAATGGAATTATGGAAGGGTAAATGGCTAACCTCAGCAGGCAAGCTGCTCATGGTAAAAACCGTCTTGACAAGTATCCCAGTATATTCCATGTCATGTCTGAAAATCCTCGAGGGTATTGTGGATCAACTCAACCAAAATATGAGGAAATTCTTCTAGAATGGGCCAGAGGAAACAAACAAGGTTCCTTTGCTGGCTTGGGACAAGGTCTGCAAACCACAGGCATTAGGTGGAGTAGGAATCAAACAGCTGAAGGACATGAATCAGGCAATGGGTGCTAAATTGGTTTGAAAAATGTATACTAGCAATCAAAATTGGGTAAGAATTTTGAGGAGAAAATACCTAGATTCAGAGGACCTAGTGAGCATAATCAAAACACTCAACCCACCGAGAGGTTCGGTAATCTGGAACTTTATTTGTGAATGCAGGGACATCATTTCCAAGTACGTCATATGGGAAGTTCACAATGGAATGAGTGTATCCTTTTGGGAAGATTTGTGGGATGGATTCTCAAAGCTAGGTAATATGGAGGGTCTGGCAGCAATCAAGGCAGAATCACTCAGGGTTTGGGGCTCAAAGGTGAGCGACTATGGAGGTAAAGTATGGATTAACAGAACACAATAGTGGAGATGGAAAAACCTAGATGTGCTCAACGCCCCTGACGCTCAAAAAAGGCCTTGGGATCGATCTTGAAAGCAAGGACTATCCCTGTTGGCGAAGGGGATGACTTATTGAGGTGGGGTGCCTCAGCAGATGGCGAGTACAAATTAAAGATTGGCTACAAGCTCAAGGAAAGGGTGGAGGAAGGAAAAACCTAGCCAAATGCACTCCTATGGGGGAAGAACATCCTGCCTAAAGCTAGGTTTTTCACGTGGCTAGCTACCTAGGACAAAATTGTAACTTAGGATAGGCTAGTAAAGTTGGGCTTCATGGGTCCAAGTAGATGTATAATGTTCAAGCAGCAGGCGGAAACGTCATCCCACCTCTTGCTCTCATGCCCTTATGCAGAATACTATTGGAAGTTTATGCTCAATCTCCTAAGTTTTCTGACCCCACTACTGTCAAACCTTTGGGACTAGTTGTCTACATGGCCAAAGAAGAGAAACAAAGGAGTCTTCAACAACATATGGAAAATAGTGTCATCCACGGTCTACTAGGAAATTTGGAAGGAAAGAAACAGACGCATTTTTCAAGAACAATCATTGGGCAAAGAGCTGCTAGCAAGGCATCTGGTCAAGGCAATGGTGAAATTAGTGAACAATGCAAAAAAAGGATAGCCTTTCCAAAAAATGCCTTCTCTAACAAAGATATTGAGCTCACCAACAAATTCACCGGTCTCTACATCCCTCCCATCATCGGAGCCATGGGAGAAATTCTGAAGGATGAAATCAGAAGAAGAACAGAGTGGCAGAAGTTGTTACTTGGATAGATTAAAGTAAACTTTGATGGAGCCTCCACTGGCAATCCTAGAGTGGCAGGCATAGGCTGTGTGGCAAGAGACTCCTAAGGCAGGGAGGTAACATAGAAGGCATAATACATTGGATGAACAACAAATAACTTGGCATAATTCTGAGTGGCACTATGCAGGCTAGAATTGGGAAAATCCATAATACAGGGTGGGATTTGGTTGGCACCCCGTATCCATTGAAACCTGTAGCTCGTACGAAAGGTGCACTTCATGAATTCGAAAGGATCATAGTTGGCACATAAATCATCCTTGTAAGATATAGATAATCGACTCAAAGCAATGAATGTCACTTCAGTCAGTATACCTTGAGAATGTCGGATCTATAATTAGGGGGTATTCGTGTGAAAGGATGATGCAATAACTTTGGTGTAGCAAAGGTAACAGTTGGCTATAAGTGTGGTTGGCAACAGTGGAAAGGCCACATTTGGAAGCCTGGTAGAGAAGCATCGAGAGAGAACGGGTGGGAAGAGGAAGTAAGATGGATACACCTATTTGCTTAGAAAAAACTACAACTATGGTGTCATTCCAGGGCAAGGTGATGGACATCAGGTTGCGTGGGGTTCTTACGGTAAAGGATAAGTTGGTCATCCATGCAGTGTGGGAGGTTTTGGGCCACGAGTTCATTTGGTCATACCATAAGCACCGTCTCAACACAGACATCCCAACGATGTTCTTGGCTCTTGCACTGTACAGGGGCATGGTGAAGCCAAGGGTGAAGAACCTTTGCCAGCGTCTCCTCAAACACATGTACCTGGGTGAGATAGACGCAGTACTGGATAATTTCGATGAAAACAGGTTGACTCCTATGCATCAACACTATTACCTAATGAAGAGACGGGGTGCAAGGCCAGTACCAAAGTTTCCAATTCTGACAATGATGGAGCCGGAGGAACTGGAGGAACGGTGCGGGTGGTTTATCGAAAACCATCCACCAACGATCCCAAAAAATTTCTAGGATACCTTGATGTGTGCACCATTTAATCAAATATTTAGGCTTTCACACATCAATGGGTTATCTGGTTTTAGGATTGATAAATAGTTGTGCTAATTGGGCTTTAGAAATGTCAAGTTACCTCACTTGATCATACGATAATCCATCAACATATTGTTGCCTCTTGGCCTCTCACCACTCTAAAAAGGTAATATGTTGGTTAGTAAGAGTTTTAGCATTGGAAATTATTGATTCTAAAGTGGTTTTCATTACTGACAAGGTTTCCTATCGTATAATTGGCAGATGTTTCTCAATTCAGTTAAATTGTCATGGATTAAGTCATGGATAGAAGGCATGTTTTGTAAGGGAGGATTTGGTGGTGGAGGAGGATTTGCTTGGGTAGGGTTTTCTTTTGGAGCAAGATTGGGATTCTCGGCCATTGGAAAATTTGGTTGATGTTGAAAATTTTAAAAATTAACAATTTTTTTATTACAAACTAAAATGCATATTAAAAGACCTATTTTAAACTAAAATTCTTATAAAATAATGCTAAAATGTTTTTTTTTGAAGAAAAACCATTAAAAATCAAAAATACCTTTTATTGAAAATGGTTTGGAGTGTAAAATTTCAACTCGGATATCAAACTTAATAGATATTTGTTTGCCCTTCTTCACCCCTTTCGCGCAACAACCAAATGAACACTATAAAAATAACTTCCATCCCCCCTATTTTTTTGTTTATAATGTAGTAAACAGATATCCATTTCTTTTCATAGGCTTTTTTGTTAACTATGTTAGGTTCATCTATGATATGAACTATATTGTGTGATAATATAATATAATATAATATATTATATTATATTATATTATATTATATTATAATATTATATTATATTATATTATAATATTATATTATATTATATTATATTTATATTAATATTAATATACTCTAATTATAATAGATTGTAATAATATAATATATATGATATTTATTTTTTATATGATTTCATCGGAAACGAATATTTGTTTTGAACAAATATCTTTTTGAAAAAGATATATGTTTTGAATGGATATCTATTTAGCTTTGGTTCTTACCATGGCAACATGTACTTTTTACCTGACCATAGTAAAAATTCAAAGAAGAATTTTGCATTTTTGGGCAAATGAAAAATGTCTTTTTTGTCATATCACCACTTTTTGGACCACCATGATCGTGCACAGACCCACTATCTCCTCATCATCCTTCCTTATCCTACTAGTGATTGGGGAATCATTCCACTAGTCCTTATCCATCTCTACCCACTATGTTTTTTGTTAGTTGATATAAGACCACTCCTTACAATCATCACATCATATCAAAGAGGGAAAAAATGCAGACACCTCAATCAACTTATACCTAACGACACTTGACTTTACCCATCCTAGCCAATTAAATAAATATTTATTATTTATTTAATTCATTTATTACCTTTATCCCTCACCTTTAATTAAATATATTTATATTTATTTTATTAATTCTAGCCTTATGCCTATATATTCTAACTAATCAATTGGTTTAGGCTTATTAATATCCACCTTTTTCTCCAATATTCAAATCCTTTTAATTATCAATCCTTGTTCATTTAATCCTAGCCATCAAATCTAGTCACATGGTTCACAATTTAAACTTTCCACCATCTGACAAGTATCCCTCCCACCTTTATCCTCTCACATGTGAGATGATACAAAATTTAAACCTACCTTTCATATATTTACCTCTTATGGGACACTTTTCATATGACTACAAATTCAATCCAAACCCTAATACTCAATCAATCCTATCCATCAATTAACCAATGGATCTTGGTCCTTGATTTCCCTCTTGGAAGGTCTATAATTTAGTGGCCTCTCTTCCCATTCGAGCATCCACTTTCACCATATCCCTATGTTGCCCATTTTATATTGAATCCTTCATCATCATAGTGTTATGTTGTCCATTTTTCCATCTAATATTCCATTATCCTATCCTTATGCTATCCATTTGATCTATCATCATCTTGATCTTACTATCATGTTGTTGGTTTCTTAATAAAACCCATTCCATACATCAAAAAGAGCACATCAAGGGAGTATTGGGTGAAACTCTTTTTGTAGCTCAATCAAAGTAGTAAGGATTAAACAAGGTAAAATGTTTCATATTGATTTGAATCTTTATGTTATTTACCCTTGTTCATTTTCTCTTATCTCAACAACTACTAATCCCGCCACTCCATCACCTCGAATCTCACATCAAGATAAAAAAAAGTACATATCCTTGGATTCCTTCCATCACTCCATTCATAAAATCTCCAAATCATCCATGCTCATACACCACTACCATTGCTATTGGAATTGATTAGGACGCTAAATATAAAATTCATAAATCCAAAAATCCACACAAATACAAGGACCTCCATGTCCCATAAAAAATACATGCTAAATCCAAGAAAAATTGATGTAAAATCAAGAAAAATCCAAGAGGTTACAAAGGCCCGTGAAACAAAAAAATAAAAACAAATACTACATGGATTTCCAAGAAAATAAAATAAGCAATGTATCCCAATGTGCAATTCACAATGGAATTCAAATCCACTCTTCCAAAAGCTTCCTCCACTCCTAAGTCCTTTTATCCTCCATCTAAAAATATCCCATCTTCTAAACTCATTTTGGGCCTCCATGTCCCAAAATCCACATATGCTACTCCATCTATATCTCAAAATTTAAAATCCACTTCTCTTCCACAACCCCACCACCCCTCAAGGTGTGTGTCAATATTGGTCTTTACAATATTTTCATCCACTCATCCATGAGTTTTGAAACATCCAATACTTTGCATAGATCCTTATCCCTCTCCATCTCACCATCCATTTAATCTCCCCTTCCATAATTCTACCAACGTCTATGATAATACCTCCAATTGTCATGATCCATTGTAGCCCTTTTCAAGGGATTCCATCCATGGAACTAATATACTTGAGTCCTTCCTCCATATCCACATCATCCATCCACTATCTTATAAATCTAGTTATCCACGTCCTTAACCTCATCCCTTTCCATTCCAAAAATTCAAAAAAATAAAAATAAAATAAAGAGAAGTAATCCATCTACTGTTGAAAATTACTTCTCATGGTGACTTGAGCAAGTACCATGATAAAAACTTGGAAAAAATATGTCATATTTAATCCCTCATCCTCTTTCACTCTAAACTTGGGGGTATAATTTTTCTACTCTATCCTATCTACCACATTATCAAAATCCTCCAATATCCTTCATCCCATATCAATCATCATATCTCCTTCCTACCACCATATCTAATTCATCCTCCATTTTTGTGCCTTTGATCTTGATAATGACTAAGGGAAAAATATTCATGCATGCTTTAGAGAATAAAAACCTTCCTTCCTCTATCATTCATATCTAGCTCTTGCACACCATCTTCCCTTCTCATGCATATTTTACCACCATCAATCTAAAATTACACTACATATAATGTGGGTCATCTTATTCATTTACATACATAGCCATTGGAGCTACATCCTCCCATCCCTCATCCTCATATCCTCCCTCCAATATTCATCCATCCCCTTATCCTCCATCCCAACTATCCTCCATTTACTATCTTCATATGTCCTATAAGAATCCATCCACTCAATCCATTTTTCTCCTATCTAAGTAACCCCTCCATCCTTCCATCCTTATACCAAGTCTTGGTTCTCCCTTGTCATTAGTTCTCATATCTTCCACTATCCAAACCATCAAATCTATTGAATTCCTCTTTCTCTAATCATCCATGCAATCTCATCACATCCAATCCATTTATCCGCCCTCTAACCTTCCAATCGAATCATCCTAATTCAATCCATCCAATGCAATCAAATTCTAATCCATAGAATCCATTTTTTTGATCTAGCACATTATCCCAAAGAATCCATCAATTTTGGTCCAAATTAGCTGATAATCCATTGGTCCACTTTAATCTGATTATGATCATAGGGATACATCATTCTCAATCCTTAGGATATACATTGTTCTTATCGTTAAATTTTTTATCCTCATCATTATCAATCAATCAATTTTTAGCTTGACTTGGGGTACAATATTGGTTTGTTTTTGGCTTGTTGTGCATGCTTTCTTATTGATTGTGTGTTATCATTGTTTGAATTTATCATTGTCTCTTCACCATATTTCCATAGAGGTACCATGATCTTCCATATTATGGTGTCATAAAGGCATATGTTTTCATTTGAATTTTTCATTACATACTTGGAATATTATCACTTTGGTTCTTTATAACTTGATGCATAATATCAAGTACAAGATCAAATCAAGGTTGATTATACCACTAGATTGTGATTCTCATCCATCCTCCATCTCCATCCATCTTTTACCATGTCCTTTTATCCTTCCTCCAACCCTTCCATCACTTCAAGAGCACATTATTCTTTGAACCTGCTTGTCCTCTCAAGGGGGCATACTAAACTCCCTTCTCATTATCCTTCATCATCCTTCAAGTGATTGAGGTATCATGCCACTAGTTCTCATCCCTTTCTACCTAGTATTTTTTATTATTCTTTGATATAACACTGCTTCTTATAATTGTGGCATCGTATCAAATAGAGGAAAAATATAGATGCCTACATTTATTCATACCCAACCACACTTGAATTTACTCCATTCTAGCTATTAAATAAATAAATAAATAATAGATATATTGATTGATTATTTGATCATTTTTCCTTCACCCTTAATTAAATAAATTTAAATTTATTTAATTAACTTCAACCTTACCCCCAAATCCTCCAACCAAGTCAATTAATAAATACATACTTAATTAATTGATTTAGGCCAATTAAGCACCATTATCTTTTCCTCTAATATTTAGTTCCACCTCACCCTCAATCCTTGTCCATTAAATTCATCTACATGGATCAACATATAAACTTTTCATAACTTGACAAGTTCCCCTAACCCCCTCATGCTCACACATGTGTGAGCATGCAAAGATTAATTCAAATCCACTCTACCTCTCTCACTTGACCCTTTCATGAGCTACCTTATTTATTACACATGGTGTACTCACATATGTATGAGAACTCCTAGATCTTATGCCTTCATTCCTCTTGTGACACTTGTCACAAGGCTAAGACTTAAATCCATGTGTCACCATCCTCATTTAATCTCAACCCTCCATTAACTAATTTACATTTTGGTCATTGATTTTTCTCATAGAAAATCTATAAATTAGAGGTCTCTCACCCCATTTGAGCATCTTCTATCATTCTAAGTACATGATGTCTCATTTTCTAATCATCCCCTATTATACTACCTTCATGCTATCGATTTGATTTCTCGTCATCTTAATCCCAATATTATGTTGTTGATCTTATAAGTAACCACATTCCACCCACCATCAACACACCACAAAGAGAAAATAAAGTGGAGAAGGGTGCACTTCACTTTGGCTAAATCCAATGACCAAGGTGAAGTAAGGTCCCATAGAGGTGTCAACCCTTGGTCATGCCCGCACATAGGGGCTAAGTATTGAGTGAGAGTTTCCACCAAGTATAGTTTCTAGTGAGCCACCAACCCACTACAAAAGTGCCACCTCTAGCCAATTTGAAAGATAAAATGGGGCAACATTTTTTAGAGATCATAAATTTCTCACTAGGAGTCATATTTTGGTCATATTTTTTGTTTCTAATAAAAATTCTAGATGGAATCGAAGGTTGTATATTAGGCTTGGAGAGGTCATGTCTTATGCATACAATGTTTGATTTTGGACTTATTATAGTCAATGACAATATATTTTTGATAACTACATTGTGGATCAAGTTTGGAGAAGTTATGTGATTTGGTCACTTGCATTTATGTTTAATCTATTTATCAATTCCCTTGATTATGGTAACATGTGAGTTTTTTGGAAAATCAATTCTAGTGGTGATCTGGTATTTGGGTCATTGAAAACTTATATGCATATCTTTGATTATATTAGTTTGACATGGTTACCAATGTATTATTTATTTCTTTAGTGCATTGTGAAATCTATGAGTTGTATAGTGTTGTAGATTTTCTATACTTAAAGGATATATATAACTCACATGTGAGTTTTCTATAGCCATAGATATTTAAGTGTGGGTGAAATTTATATTTGGTGGCCTAGTTTGGTCACTTATTTTGTTGATTTTGTTATCATTCTAAGATTGAGAGATAGTGTCACTTGATACAGTTGTGTTGTGGGACCTAGAATTATTGATTATATGATGTATTCATGTGAGAATTGGTGGGATATTAATGTAGGTACTTTTTTTGGTTATCATGGTGTCATGAATGTTACTTGTATCCTTGAGAATTCAACAAGACATGGTTTTTTATGTAGATGTATTATTGGTGGTTTTGGATTGATTCTTGATTGTTGATGGTGGTGTATCTTTTTTGTTTGGTGACCATGGTTTTAATTTGCCATTTGGGATCTATTGGTGTTGCAATTTAGTTCTTTGATTGTGTGAGGTCCATTGGCGATCTTCATTTAGGAGATGGATATCAGGATGTCATGGATAAGTTGCTTAAATAGTTCATGGGATATTTTAATAGTGTTTTTTGGAGGTGTTATATATTCTTGATTTAGAGATTGTAGTTTTAATTTATTCATTGGTATCTCTTTATGTTGATTACTTTAATTTTGTGTTGGGGCCATGGATGATCATTAATTGGGAGAAATTTTATCAAAATGCCATGTGTAGTTTGGTATCATAGTTCAATGTAAGCCTTTGACAATGATGTGGATTCATCATTTGGTGATGGATTATATCTTGCAATGGTTGTGTCATGAAGAATCTCTTGGATCTTGTTTCTTCTATGTAGTGAGATTTAATTAACATATTGGGTTATATTGATAGAAGATGGTTATCTTCATGTGATTTGGAGATGTTAACATCTTGGTATCATGGAGGACTCTTGGAATCTTTGGTTGAGGTGTTGATTATAATTTTTCATTTTGACAAATGATCCTTATCTAGATACAGGATGGATGTTATTGTACCATAGTGGACTCTTGGTCACATGTTAGAGTGTTGGCATGATATATGTGATATTAAGAGAAAATATTTTCATTTGGGACATATGATATTTTGAGGAGATCTTAGATCATGCCTTCATGGAGAGTTCCTTATTCTCTAGATTGGAGCTTTAGCAATGATTTGGGATTATCTTATTGATGAGTTGTGTGATCATTTTAATTTTGAGATTTTTTTATTATAGAGTTGTATTGGAATTCAATTTGTATGAGATGATCAATTGGACACCTATTTTAGATTTGGTGGGCCTACGAGATCTTTAATTCTTAGAGATTGTACATGTTAGGACAAATACTCTTTGATGAGTTCTCGATAAAAATAATGAGGAATATAAACCTATGTTGGACATGAGTTCAACATGGAACTATATAGGAGATTTTTCTTAAAGCGATTTATGATGGCTTGGTTATCCCATGTGAGAATTATCAATCCCCACTCTTGGTCCACGTGGCATTGAATCATCTGATAGGTATTGCCCACCTTATTTTTAGATGCTTTATTTTCTCATGGAAACAAGTCTTGAGGTATATATTTTGGTTTTAGAGGGATTATTTCTATTGTTTGACATGAGTCGTTCCTTGTCTTCTTATGGAATAATTTTTAAGCTATGAATGTTCTTGAGAGATTATTTGAGGAGTATAGAGGATGATTTTGGGTTATATTCCCTTGGTTTTTGGAATGGATTATATTGTTTGATCTTCCTTTGGATAATACTTTTCTTTATGGGTTTTTATGAAGTAGATAATTATTTTCATAGCTTGAGTATTTAGAGGTGTATGTAGAAGGACAAGTTACATGTTTTATTTGCAAGTTCCCTATTTGGACTTGTTCTTATTCTTGGAGGTTAGTGTTCACATAACATGGGATTTGAGGTTTGTGTTGTGCTAGTGTGATCACTATGTTTATAGTCATGTGTTATTATTCAACATTGAGTATTTTTATGTTGGATTACAATGATCATTGAGAGGGGGGGGTGAATTAGTGATCATATAAGTCACAATTTTTTTGAAAAATCAAGGATTTAATTGACTTTTGAACCAAAAGATCAAATGATTGTTTATAGAATAGATTTGACTTGTGTTTGTATAGTATCATGTTTGTGTTAACCATGAATCATACATTAAGACATATCACCAACATAGATTGAACTTAAGATGCTTTATACTTTAATATTTATCAGGGCCCAATTTAACAAAAGAACCTCTTATGCACAATATTATGATATAAAAGTTTGCAGAGATGAAAGACTGATAATTAACAACCATTCAATGCATTTGATGACATATTGAGATCAGACAGATGAGAAAAACCACACACATAAAATCATCACATAACACATTATATGTCCTGAGTCAAAAACCCTCTTGGGGAATAAAAACCACTTGAAAAATATTTCTCTTTATTCACTTAGAGCACCAACTCTAAAAAATATAGAAGCACCAACTTCTCAAAATATAGGAGCACCAACTCTAAAAAATATAGAAGCACCAACTCCTCAAAAATACAAGAGCACCAACTCCTCTGCAATGCATAACAATTATAGTTTACTATCAATACCCTAGAAGTGCAATTTCTAGTCCTAGAATCTCAATAGAAGACTATGAATATTTTCAATAAGCACATTGAATAATGTTGTATGAGAATGGCATCTTCCTTATAATAATTTGAGAATCAATGTCATAAGTATTTTCAATGCAATACAACTTTTGCACAATATTTGTTAAAGATAAACTTGATCTCATATTCTTCTACTCAGTAACACAGAAAAATGTTTCAAGGTTATATTTTTAAAACCATTGTGTGGAATAACCTCTATATGTAGTTTCAATAATTGTAAACCAACTCAGGTTATGGTTTTGTTACAACTTGAGAAGAATCATCCAAAAACCCTAAAGGGTTTTTAATCATAATCAACAAAAGTTAAGCTCTTAAATATTCTTAACAATAATATTTCCAAACCAAAGATTTTACTCACAAAACTTGTTACAGTCAACTGCTATAACTGCCAAATATTCAGGAATGATATTAGCATAAAACAAATAGTTTCATGCCTTTAAAAAATAATCCTTTCCTTAGCAATTTGTCTCAAGGCCTGTAAGAATCAAGATGGTTTTTGCATTACTTGTTTACGATGGAAGAGAACTGAACAAATACCAGAAACTGTCGAGGATTTTCATAACTACCTAGCTAAACAACAACACCAATACTTCTTTCTTCAACTTCCATAGTCATGCATTCATTTTTTCACATTCAACACTCAAACTCTTAACCAAAATACCAATATGTTGGACCATCTTCACTGCCAACTAGCTCACATAGTAATCAATATCACATATTCTACAGACAAACAAAATTTCCATGGTGGCTAGGGTTCCATTCTTAACCAAGATGGATGAATCAACAAAATAAATTTTTCCCTAACCAAAATTCCAGTCTTTTCGAAGACTTTACCAACAATAATAATCATTTGAGATCCGAATACATCTCAACCAATACTGCCAAGATAACAAATAATAATTCTGCCAAAAGTGTCGACAACTATAATACCAATAATCATAGTAGCACCAAAGTCAAAAATATGTCGACCACTGCAATGATAAAGAGCCCAATTTCACATGTTCAATGTGATTAAATTTAGCATTGAAACAAAAATGCCAATCACATAGTTCAATAATAATGATGCCCGATACCTTTATCACTTTACAAGGTGATTGCTAGAAATGCCATTTATGAACTATAAACCTTATAATAAATCAAAGCTCTCATAACCATAGAAGATTTCAATTACTTTAGCAAAAACCATGGAAATGTATATTGATAATGTCACAAAGAAATGTGAGTACCAACTTCCTTAAAACAATGTCATTACATTTGAATGTAACAAGGAAGCTTAAGAATCCTTAGCAAAAAAATGAATATACTTAAATCACCTTATCTGATCAATCTAAAATTTGTCAAGTGAAAAGACCACAGTGATGTCAAAGATGCCAATGCAAATGCAACCAAACTGAGCCAAAATTTATCTCAAGAATCTAGATGCAAACACCATTATACAAATCAAGTATAAATATCATGACTGCCTTAACACAATATAGTAGTGCAATAGAATGAGATTAATAATGCACTAATATATCATTCAAAGACAAAACCTAATAACAATCAACTGAGTATACCTGACTTGTAACCTTGAAGAATCAATCTGAACAACACCTTGTCAAAATGATAACCATTGTCAACTGAAGAACATCCTGTCAAAATGATAAACACGGTCAACATCATCATTGCATATCAAGAATGTAATTGCATAGCATGTCACCAAACAAGCTGAGAGTACTCAAAATGATCATATCATGTATCATTAAACATGTTGAGAATTGAGAAACCAAAGAACCAGTTTGAACCAGAGAACCAGTTTTGTCATCAAGGACAAACCACAAATGATAAACAACTGAAAGCCAACAAACTCCCCCATCGAATGAGATTAATAATGCACTAATATATCATTCAAAGATAAAACCTGATAATAATCAACTGAGTATACCTAGCTTGTAACCTTGAAGAATCAATCTAAACAACACCCTATCAAAATGATAACCATTTCCAATTGAAGAACATCATATCAAAATGATAAACACGGTTAGCATCATCATTGCATATCAAGAATGTAACTGCATAGCATGTCACCAACCAGGTTGAGGGTACTCAAAATGATCATATCGCATCTCATTAAACATATTGAGAATTGAGAAACCAAAGAACCAGTTTGAATCAGAGAACCAGTTTTGTCATCAAGGACAAACCACAAATGATAAACAACTGAAAGCCAACAAACTCCCCCTTTTTCCTTGATGGAAAAACACATATCATCTCTCCCCCTTTTTTCCTCAATGATAATGACTGAAAGAAGAGAATGTGAGATGCCATGAAGATAACCAACTGAGAAGCCAACCAACTATCCAACACAATAACTAGCTGCAAGTAGAGCAATAGAGCAACAAACTGAATATGAAAGAGAGCTATGAATGAAAAGATATAGAAACAAGCTCCCCCTAAACCCAATATGACCATTGTTAGCACAAAAACACCTACTATCATTTCATGATCAAATGAGCTATACCAAGAACCAATATCTATTCACTATCATAGGGATTTTATCCCATTTGAAGATCACTTGAATCAAGCAAGCATAACACTGCCTCTCACTGTCACCTATACCTGACTAATAAAATGTGATGAATTCACATGGTCCTGGTCAATGATAAATGCATTGTAAATGTACTATGATAAAAGCACTGAAGTGATGCACTAATAACCTGAAATCTCATGTACTTCTCTATATCATGCTATTATCTATATGCTATGTCATTTCATAAAATTAAGAAACTACCATTTAACATTCCAAACACAAGTGATTGTCCCAAAAAGTAATTGTCCACCATTGTTAAAACATGAAGCAAATAGACGTTGTCAAATAATGTAGAGATTTCATCCACTATAAGCAACAGGTTCATGATGTCACAGTAGTCAAGCATTCATCACTATACCACTACAAACTATGACATTGTGCTCTAAATAAAGCTCAAATGATAGCACATTACTAGCAAAAATAATGCATACATACTCCTTGCAGCAGTGACAAACGAATACTAGCACTACATACCTTTACTAATTTGAATGATTTTGTTGGTGACAAGGTTTCTAAGTAATGATAAATTATTGTCAAGAAACTTGGCAAAGAAGGATATAAGATAGTATCATCAAGAATATCCATCACAATGATTATTAATTATTCCATAGTAAGCACCATTGTCAACTAGTAAAGTATAGAAATATAACAATCATTGAATGCAATTATACTTTATTGGCACTTTTAGAGCCAATATAAACTCACCACTATCATGCAAAAACATTCCTTAAAGCAGAGATCCATTCACTGCCTTCCAAACTAGATGTTTACCTTTGTTAGCAATGCCAAAAGATTAAAGCATTTAGATCATAATGTAAAATTAATCCATTATCACCGAGTACCTAAAAACAATAAAAAATATGCCAAATATTTCACATGTGAACTGAAAGGTATAATTCCATATCAGTGCCAAAAACTGATCAAAGCATGTCAATACCAACCATATCAAAGAATAGCTATAAACCATACACCAGACAAGTTACTCTGTCAATGGATACCGATCTAGATCTAAATTTACCTATTCATATACCTGAATCCATTATCATTCACATCACTTAAACATATACATGTGCATAAAATATGCAAGTATATGCCAAGGTCAAGAATGCATCACAAATGCCACTATCAAAGTCAATATAGGAATACACCAATCAATCATTCCAACCAAATACGTAAATTCTAATATCAATGATTGCCAAAGTCGGGACCAAAAACCCTAACAAGTAGTCATGTCATACTGCCATATGATGGTCTGAGATTGATAACAAAATTGTGTTCATGTAGACATAATGACAATCCTTATCCAAGAACCTTTGCATCAATACCATGATATGAATGAGCAAGTATCAACTCTTGTCATTTTTGACAACTTTGACAAGCATCAAGTAACAAACCAACACTTTGTAATGGACACCATAAGACCATGAACTTTGACATCCACATAGTTGTTACTGCACCAAGATGCAAGTAGCCAAAGTAATACTCACTGCCTCTATAGGATATGCAGATGTTGACTACCCTATACTCCTGATTTCACATCATAAGTTGTTGAAGGTAAACTCTAGAACATACAGACCATATACCTGATTCACAAAGCAACTTCGTTGTTTGTGCAACTGTTAAGCAAAAATTAGCAATGCACAAAAACATATCCACTATCTCAAAAAATGAGAAATTAAAGATATTCACTGTGCAAGTAGTAATAGCACATGTATAACAACTGAAACACAAAAGAGTATAGCCAAAATGCTTATATCAAAGCCTATAATAACAAAATCGCCAAATGAATGAAGAACCATTGCCTCATATTCATTGTTTTCTCTACATGATAACACTACTCTTCCAACATATTGAATGTTTCTACCAACTTATGAAATTTTCAAATATATATATCAAACCAGGGATAGTAGATAGATACATTATACTCCTCCTGACTGCATACCAATCTCATGCTATTACTTAAGTTTTTTGTGCAATATGCACAAGATTAGGTTCTTTCTTTTTCTTGTCCAAAGTGCTTACTACTTCATTATATCTAACTGACCTTATAGGATTACTCCAGCAATACTATGACTTATGCCCAACACTGTTGCATTTATAACATACGATATTGCTAGAAGAATAATGATGTTTATTTCTTGAGTTTCTATAATCATAGCTTCCTTGCATCCAACAATTTCTTGCTAGATGACCAATTTTATTATATTTATAGCAAACATTGTTATAACCTTGGTTTGACAAGCTCTAAGAATTATCATTAGTCCATCCAAAAACATTTCTTGTAAGAAATCTACAATCTCTTGCCTTGTGACCATGTTTATGACACAAATAACAATAACCATGAAATTGGGAATAATTATACCTTATTGAATGATTTTTCTTTGAGAACCTGCTTGATATTTTTCTTGCTACATCAACAAAATTCTCTTTTGCTTTCTTCTTGATTTCAATCTCAGGGGCAGCAGAGTGATAATTCAGGTCTATCTTCTTTCTTGGAGTCTGTCTAACTTTGAAACTTTTTCCACCTTTTGTTGCAAACACTATTTCATGTTTTGAATCATCTTGAACTCCAAATTTTTTCCCTTTTTCATACCCTAAACCAAGAATATCTTTGTGAGGCTTTTTCTTATCCAGCATCTCATTTAGCTTATTGGTACTTTGATCAAAATTCTGATTTTTCTGTAACTGAATCTTTACACTTTCAAGGTATTTTCTTAGAACAACTATTTCACTTTCTAATTCTTGACACTCAACTGCTCTGACTTCTAAATTGAACCTAGTCACTTGGGCTATCCTCTTACTTTCTTCATTTTCTACTTTCAGACAGATAATTGACTCATTTGATTTTTCAAGTTTTTCTTTCAAAGAGATAATTTCAATTTATAACTTTTTGCAATCTTCTTCCTTTTTCTCTAATTGAAATATTACTTCCTTGTTCACCTTTCTAAGACTCTTAATCTCATCAAGTGCAAAAATAAGTTTTGCTTCAAAATCAATTTTTCCTTCAATCTTTGAATCATTCATGTCTACCACAGATTCATCAAGTTCTATATTAGACAAATTTTCCTCTACAGGTTGTTGATTCTCTTTAGGCATTTCCACTTTTGTAGGCTGTGATTTTTCTTTCATATTCCTATTCCTCTTTCCCATGACAACCAATACTCCACCAGGAATCCCCTAGATTAACTCTGAGACAAGGGTTTGGCTCTGATACCAATTTTTGGAGTATAATGATCACTAAGAGGGGGGTGAATCAGTGATCATATAAGTCACAATTTTTTTGAAAAATCAAGGATTTAATTGAATTTTGAACCAAAAGATCAAATGATTGTTTATAGAACAGATTTGACTTGTGCCTGAATAGTATCATGTTTGTATTAACCATTAATCATACATTGAGACATATCACCAACATAGATTGAACTTAAGATGCTTTATACTTTTATATGTATCAGGGCCCACATTAACAACATAACCTCTTATGCACAATATTCTGATAAAAACATTTGCAAAGATGAAAGATTGATAATTAACAACCATTCAATGCATTTGATGACATATTGAGATTAGAAAGATAAGAAAAACACACACATAAAATCATCACATAACACTTATATGTCATGAGTGGAAAAACCTCTTGGGGAATAAAAACCACTCAAAAATAATTTGTCTTTATTCACTTAGAGCACCAACTCTACAAAATATAGAAGCACCAACTTCTCAAAATATAGGATCACCAACTCCAAAAAATATAGGAGCACCAACTCCTCTACAATGCATAACAGTTATAGTTTACTATCAATACCCTAGAAGAGCAATTTGCAGTCCTAGAATCTCAATAGAAGACTATGAATATTTTCAATAAGCACATTGAAGAATGTTGTATGAGAATGACAACATCTTCCTTATAATAATATGAGAATCACTATCATAAATATTTTCAATGTAATACAACTTCTGCACAATATCTGTTAAAGATAAATCTGAAATCTCATATTCTTCTACTCGGTAACACAAAAAAATGTCTGAAGGTTATCTTTTTTAAAACTATTACGTGGAATAATCTCTATATGTAGTTTCAATAACAGTAAACCAACTTGGGTTAAGGTTTTGTTACAACCCGAAAAGAATCATCCAAAAACCCTAAAGGGTTTTTAATCATAATCAACAAAAGTTAAGCTCTTAAATATTCTTAACAATAATATTTCAAAACCAAAGATTTTACTCACAAAACTTGTTACAGTCAACTGCTATAACTGCCAAATATTCAGGAATGATATTAGCATAAAACAAATAGTTTCATGCCTTTAAAAAATAATCCTTTCCTTAACAAATTATCTCAAGGCCCGTAAGAATCAAGATGGTTTTTGCATTACCTATTTACGATGGAAGAGAATTAAACAAATACTAGAAATCATCAAGGAGTTTCATAACTACCCAGCTGAACAACAACACCAATACTTCTTTGTTCAACTTCCACAGTCATGCTTTCATTTGTTCACAGTCAACACTCAAAATTTCTTAACCAAAATGCCAATATGTTGGACCATCCTCACTGCCAACTAGCTCACATAGTAATCAATACCACATATTCTACAGACAAGCAAAATTTCCATGGTGGCTAGGGTTCTATTCTGAACCAAGATGGATGAATCAACAAAATAAATTTTTACATAACCAAACTTCTAGTCTTTTTGAAGACTTTACCAACAATAATAGTCATTTGAGATCCGAATACATCTCAACCAATACTGCTAAGATAACAAATAATAATTTTGCCAAAAGTGCCAACAACTATAATACAAATAATCATAGTAATACCAAAGCCAAAAATATGTCGACCACTGCAATGATAAAGAGCCCAATTTTACATGTTCAATGTGATTAAATTTAGCATTGAAACAAAAATGCCAATCACATAGTTCAATAATAATGTTGCCCGATACCTTTATCACTTTACAAGGTGATTGCTAGAAATGATCACCTATAAACCTTATAATAAATCAAAGCTCTCATAACCATATAAGATGTCGATTACTTTAGAAAAAACCATTGAAATGTATATTGATAATGTCACAAAGAAATGTGAGTACCAACTTCCTTGAAATAATGTCATTACATTTGAATGTAACAAGGAAGCTTAAGAATCCTTAACAAAAAACTGAATATACTTGAATCACCTTATATGATCAATTTGGAAGCCATCAAGTGCAAAGACCATAGTCATGTCAAAGATATAAATGCAAATGCAACCAAACTAAGCCAAAAGTCATCTCAAGAAGCCAAATTTAAACACCATTATACAAATCAAGTATAAATATCATGACTGCCTTAACACAATATAGTAGTGCAATAGAATGAGATTAATAATGCACTAATATATCATTCAAAGACAAAACCTGATAATAATCAACTGATTATACCTGAATTGTAACCTTGAAGAATCAATTTGAACAACACCCTTTCAAAATGATAACCATTGTCAACTGAAGAACATCCTGTCAAAATGATAAACACGGTCAACATCATCATTGCATATCAAGAATGTAACTGCGTAGCATGTCACCAACCAAGCTGAGAGTACTCAAAATAATCATATCATGTATCATTAAACATGTTGAGAATTGAGAAACCAAAGAACCAATTTGAACTAGTTTTGTCATCAAGGACAAACCAAAAATGATAAACAACTAAAAGACAACACTTTAATCTCTTTCATTTGTTGATTGTGGAGAACTTAGGAGAGCTATGGATACCAGTAGTGAGATTTGTATTGTAGTAGATTTGTTTGTAAGTTTTTTATACCTTTATGGATGTTCTATGGTACTACATGATATTGATCACCCCTTCTATGTGAGTGCTATTGGTGGATATTTGGATGCCTTGATCATTTTTTAGATTTGACATGACCTATGTAGTGGGAGTTCTAGGATAGAAAACTTGTGATTATGGAGTGTGTTAGATATGTTGATGGTATGAGGCTTAATTTTTATGATGTGTATACCCTAGTTTTAAGGTATGATAAGTTGGATGTGTTACCAAGTAGTTGTGGTTGTTATTCTAGCTATGGTGATTATTTATTAATAGTTATTGGTGCATATTTGTTATACGTGAATTTAATGTTTGTTTCTAAATATTAGTTTGATATAGGATTTATATTTTTATGTGAGAGTGTGGAATCTCTTTGGATGAGATATTTTATTTTGTGCATTGACATGATAGAGGATGTGGGAATTCAACTTTTAGATGGAGGTCAAATTGGTCATTATTATAGGTACCTTGATGGAGCATATGGGATACTTGGATGTATTGATGGTAAATGTTGACTATAGGGATTGTTCCCCTAATATTTGAGTTTACTTTTTACCCATTATGCAATGTATACAATAAGTGGGAGAATTTTGGGGAAAGGTGTGTTGCTCACCTTGCATAATATTATAGTATTGAAATTAATATTATTTGTTGTTGCACTTAGTAGATCTAGGGATGTATGAATCACATGGGTCAGACATTCTTGGGGCCACTTTATGTGTTGTATTTAAGAGTGGGATACATATTTAATGTGGGTTTGCACATTGGAAAAATACTTAATATTGGAAAAATAGTACCAAAAAGGGAAAACTTAGTACCAAAAAGAAAATGGAGGGAAATGGTTCTATAAGCTCATGGTATTATTCACATGGTTTGTGTAATACCACTTGGAGTTTTTGTGGATACATGATTCTCATTTTCTTGTTCACATGGAGTGCATGTAGAGAGCTTGATATTTTAGAGGTATTCATGGAGACTCTATAGATATATTTTAATCTTTGTTAATGAGATAATACATTGAGTGTGGATATTTTTTAAGGTTTTCTTAGAGTACATCTTGTATCCTTTTGATGGTATGTCTATTCTTTTGCATTGTGGATTATGAATACTTGTTTACTTGATTTTATCTTTTAGAGTTATGTGGAAATAGTTCTATATGGCTATAGTTTTTTTTTCAATATTTACATATATCCTAAGGTAAATAACCAAAATAATCATCCAATTCCCTAGGATAAATATATAGGATTAATCACACTACTAAAATAAATAGATGGAATTTAAATAATAAAATGAAGGTACATAGTTCTTGGTTTGAGGCTAATATTATTTCTATGAATTTGGCTAATTAATTTGTTCTTGCACTAGAAAATTAAGACTAGTCAAACAATCGCCTTGAGATAAAGATATTTTTTGTCTATTGCAATGGCTTTATTCTATGATAGTGTATTTTTGTTGTTAAAAAAAGCCTTAAAATCCAATTTCCTGATGTGTCTTGGGAAAATTTTCTAGCTTGTAACAATATAAATAACACACTTGTGAGGTTGGGGTTAGATGAAGCAAATAGGGCTCAAGAGGTGAATGAGCTATCTACAACTGCTAAATAGGAACATGTACCTTCTTACTCATATATTACAACACCTACCTACAACATAGATTCTCAATCAAATCCAAAAGCACAAGAAATCCAACCTAAAACCTCTAAGGAACAACCTACAACAATTGTAGAGTTGGAAACCCTTGTTACCATAAAAACCCTTCCAAGCCCAAGCAACACAAAAGAAAAAGTAAACCCTCTTCTTCTACATCAAAAAAGAAGTAGAGAAGGTTGGTGTAGCCTAAAAGATGGTCTCACCATCTTAAGAAGAAGAGAACTGCAAGAGGGAAATCTAAACCTCAATAGAAAAATATTGTGATAGTAGAATCTGAAATAGACTCGGAAGAAGAAATTCCATCTAGTGATTGAAAACAATAAAAAAGTTTTTAATTTTTGTATTTGAGCACCAACTTAGATTATAAATTTGAAGATTTATTCATAGCAAGGAAGAAGAACAAAACCCATAATAGTCTAGTTGCTGAAGAAGAATTTGCTTTACCGGCTGAGATTGATGAAGAAATATTTTTGGAAACTCAGAATGAATTGTTTTTGATAAAAAAATGAAAATAATGAGTTGTAGGAAGCTCTGCATAAAATAAAGGAATTAGAAGAATAAATAAGGGTATACCAACAAAGAAAGAATGGGTTGGATAATAGGGTTAAAGAATTGGAGAAACAAATGCATGTTTATGAACAACAAGGAGTATGTTTGGAGAGGTTGACCCAATTGACCATAATTGAAATTAATAAGAAAAATCCACAACCTAAGAATCAGATTGAAGCTGAAATGATGCCAAAAACTCCTACTATGGTTACACTTGGAATTTAATTATGAAAAAAAATGGAAGAATTCTCCTAGTCACAAAGAAAAGGGGATAGTAAAAAAATTGAGTTGATAGTGACAAACACTAGAGAGATTGAAAAGAAGGATTCAAAGATTAAAATATTAAAGGTAAAAATGGAAGAAATGGATGATAAGATAGTTTAGGTTTTGAAATGCATATCGTCTACTAGGGTTTACACCCTATTTTTGTAAGAGAAATTTTTAAGATTTCAATTCAACCAACTCATTATGACCTCCCAATTTCCTTATCTTCACCCACATTATTCTTAAAAGCCTATCAAGAGGCCACACTAGATATGCAAGAACAATCGTGTGAATTCTATTTTGCATAATCTAGCCATTCCATGGGACACTGTCTGGAACCCACTTATCTTTGTGGTAGATGTTCAAATAAAGACATTAGCCTCATTTATAAAAAAAATAACATCAGAGAGGACAACTACGATAAGATTATTGTGAAATTGAGAAGACACTTCCCTTCCATATTAGAGAAGAGGCAAAGGATCTCAGAGGGATAGTGAAGAAATTAATTGACCTCATGGATAGACACTAGGAGGAGAGAAAATTTTTGGAATGTAGGGAATGAGATTACAAAAGATTCCAAGAACTAGTAGTAGGAACGGGAAGAGAATGATGCAGGAGCATCACTTTGGTTTGTTTTTATGCTCATTTTGATGTTAGGAGTCTTATTTGTGTTAGGGTAGGTCTTAGGGGATCCATTAGGATCATTTTCAATATTTTAAGTTGTGTAAATAGGCCTAGAAAATTAAATTTTGTTTTTCCCGCCAAAATGAAAATGTAAATTTTCTAGGTTTTTTTTGGCTTGTAAAAGGTTGGGATTTGTTCCTCGGCTCTTTTTTTTGGTTTTTTGACTCAAATAAGGTCTTGAAAGACCATGGAATACCATGTAGGGTCTTTTCTCATTTTTTGTTTAGTTCTAGGTGGTAAAAAGTGCATTTTTGGCAAGTTTATGGCAAGAAAAGGCATTAAGTTTTTAGGTTTTTTGTTAGAAAAGCAATGTAATTTGATTGTAATTGTTGGTAATGAGGACTACCATTGAAGGAGCTTATTGATGAAAATAACTTGTTCCTTCACCATTTTAGACAATTTTTCTATAATTACAATCTAAAAATAGCCTTGTACAACCTTGTACAGTACATGGGTAGGCCTAAAGGTGGATGGTTTGTTAATATTTTGTTTACATATTTAAATGCATTTTTTGTTACAAGAATGGAAAGAGGAATTAAAGTTTTGTCATTGATGTCAACCAGTCAACTAGTTATCTACTAATTGATGTTGACTGTGTATGTTGAGGATATTGAGAAACTTGTATTATTTAAGAAGATTATAGGTATTCAACTGTTGAAGATGTTGATCTGGTACTTGTGAACTATGTTTTTCTATGTTCTGACCGAGATCCAAGAGAATTGTTTTTGGTTTGGATTTCTCTCTATTAAAGTCTTATGAATTTTGGTTCTAGAGTTGTGTTACCTTGGTTCTATTGAAGATGGTTTCAGCATTTGGAAGTATTAAGCTTAATTGATCTATGTGTTTTACACTGGTTTGGTCGACCGTGTGTCAAGCACTATCTTCAAAGTTGATGAAGTGTGTTAGATCTATTATAGGCCTAGTGAAGCATGTGTTTGGGTCAGCCTCGTTCTAATTCCATCCTAGGATGTTTGTGCATTGAACTAATTTGAATTTGAAGTTGGATGGCCGACTTTGTATCTTTTCAAAGTTGGAGATGGTAAAAATACAAAATGTGCTAGCAATGAAAATTGTACATAAGAAAAGAAGGAAGATAAGTGAAAGAGCAGATGCAACTTTGATGCTATTATGAAAGTGTGTGAGTTATGTGTGTCATTGATTAGTGTGAAGCTTAATGTTTAGTTTCCAAATGCATTGAGCAGAAGGAAAACTCTATTATTCATGAAAGTTGATCAATGATTGTGGTGGAATCCTTTGTTGCATTGGGATTGTTGTCTCCCTGTAACAAGTCTTATTTGTCTTCTTTGTATTTGTGTGGTAGTGAGCCCTCTGGGTTGTAGCCCTATGGACAGTGAGTCCTTATTTCAGGTAGTGAGCCTTATCTAAGGCAGTGAGCCTTATTTCAGGTAGTGAGCCTTTTTGTAATCGGTTTTGATATTCTCTATAGTGTGAGTTAGTCCTCACCATGGTTTTTCACTCATTGGGTTTTCCACATAAATTTGGTGTTACTATGTTTGTGCATTGGCATTTGATGGTTAATCACTTAATCAGTTTATTTGTTAGTTCTGGTAATTAAACTTAAGGTTATAATCCATGACAACTGATTCACCCCCCCTCTCAGTTGTCCTATCCAACATTTGTTTCATTTGATTTCATGATGTTTTAAACAAGATATAGAAAAAACAATGCTCACTACCCTGTTACTGAACTAGGGTTTCCAATGAGTGAAATAAATTCATATCTTTTGTTTACACGGTTTTAAATTGATGAAACTTGGTGAAACCCTTCCTTAGGTTGATGCCTAGGTGTCCACAAAAGGAAAACTTATTAATCTATTGTATGTGTGAGATATGCAATTCTTTGTGTGATTACTGTCCTAAAAGATTTCCAAAACCCTAGATCTTTGAGGGTTTAGTGAAATACATGTTTCTTGAGTTTTCCATAGAAAGGTAAGGGGTTGAGCAGACCCTCTAGAGTGTATTAAAGGTTCAAGAAATCTAATAGGCATAAGAATGAGTGTTTTTGCAATAAATGCCCAATTAGGACATTATTGAGGGTTTGAACCTAGAGAGGAAAGTTTGTCAAAATCTTGCAAGATAGGGTTTGAACACCTTCAATAGAGTCAATAGGAATCTAAAATCATTGTCCTTGCATCTTGTTTATCCTCTGCATCATTATTGGTATCAGAGTTAGATTAAGCCAAGACAAATAATATAAGGGTTAACAATTCAACAGGAGAAAGATGCCTCCAAGACTCAGCATTGTTGAAAGGGTGGCAGAAAGAATAGCCACACAATTGAGAGAAGCCCTTTCTAGAGAAATGAGGGAGATGAGAGTCAGTTTAGATGCAAGAATCACTGTAGTGGAAGCTAACCAAAGAAGAGTGGTTAGAGGGGATATGAGTGAGCAAGAAGAAGTGGTGAATGAAGCACCTCAAGAAGAGAGGGATGGTAATGATGTGAGGATGGAAATATTGTTGAAGGCAGTCAAGGGTGAAGGAACCAAGGTGAAGATGGAACTTCTAATATATACAGGTAGTTTGAATGGTGAAAAACTCCTTGATTGGATAGGGGAGTTGGACAAGTATTTTGAGTTTGAGGATGTGCCTCAAGAGTAACAAGTAAAGTTGGCCAGGACCAAGCATTGAAAGTTCATGCATCCCTATGGTGGGATTATTTTCAGGAAGAAAAGGGAAAAGAAAGGAAAAACCAATATTACTTCTTGGGATAGGATGATTGACAAGTTGACGGGATTTTTTTTGCCTAGTGACTACATGACTTAGTTGAATAGGAAGTTGTAGAATTTGAAACAAAAGGATATGGAATTGAAAGAGTACACTATATAATTTTATGTTGAGTATCAGATCAGGACACATGGAGGATGATACCGACAAGGCTGCAAGATACCTTAATGGGTTGAAGTATAGCTCACAAGATGAGTTGAGCCTCACAAGCCCCAGGACACTTGAAGAGTGTTATCAACTAGCCTTAAAGGCTGAGGAGAAGCTCAATAGGAAGCAAGAAAAGAATAATAGAGGTAGAGGAAGGAATTACAGAGGTAGAGGTCCATATGCTAGTAGAGGACAGTCACAAAGAAGCCAAGGTGAGTCACTCACCTCACAAGAAAAAGAACCCAAGTTCAAGAGGAGGTTTTAGAGAAAGAAGGCCTAACTTTAGGGGGAAATTTGGACAAAGAGGAGGATTCAATGGTTTCACAAGAAAATGCTACAATTGCAACAAGTTTGCAGGCCATCAAGCTTGGGAGTGTCTAGAAGAACAGTCAACTACCACCTTTGAAAATGAAAGAAGAACTAAAGTTGCTCAAGGAGGAGATGAAGAAAATGTTAACTCCTTACCACAACTAGAAGAACTAGAGAAAGGAGAATCCTTTCTAATGAGGACATTGATCAAGGTTCCAATGGAGAAAGAGCCACCTCAAAGGAAGTCACTATTTAGGACTATTTGCAAATGCCAAGGTAAGTGTTGTCAAGTTGTTATAGACTTGGGTAGTACTGATAATCATGGTTGAATAAGGGGCAACAATTACTAGTCAATAAACAATGTTGGGTAGAGTTTCAAATAGGAAGGTATAAAGATAAGGTGTTATGTGATATCATCCCCATGGATGTATGTCATGTGTTATTTGGTAGGACTTAGAAATATGATAGAAAAACAATGCATGATGGTAGGTAGAATGTCTATGTTTTGGAGAAGGATGGAGTTACCTACACCTTAGCACCTTTGAAGGAGGAAGATAAAGAACAAAAGGTTGGATCAAGTGTGATGTTAGTGGGTGAAAAAGAGTTTCTAAAGATAATGGAAGAGGAAGAGATAGGTTTTGTAGTGATGATCAGACCTAGGACTGTCATAACAACAACAAGAATTGATGAATTGCCATGGGAAATTCAAGACATGTTGAAGTGTTATGTAGATATAGTTTTTGATGAACTTCCTAATTCCTTGCCTCCAATAAGAGATATTAGTCACCATATAGACTTTATACCAAGGTATATTCTACCAAATAAAGCAACCTACAAGATGACACCCTAACCAAATAAAGAATTTAGAAAACAAGTACAATAGTTGCTTGACAAAAGGTTAATCAAGGAGAGCCTTAGTCCTTGTGTAGTTCCAACTGTTTTGGAACCTAAGAAAGGGGTGAGTGGAGGATGTGTCCTAAATCCATAGCAATAAACAAGATAACAATCAGATATAGGTTTCCACTACCAAGAATAGAGGACTTAATGGATTGTTTGTGTGGGGAAATTTACTTCACAAAGATAGATCTCAAAAGTGGATACCACCAAATAAGGATCAAACAATGAGATGACTAGAAAACAATGTTCAAAACTAATGATGGCCTATATGAGTGGCTTGTTATGCCATTTGGCCTTTCTAATGCGCCTAGCACCTTCATGAGGCTTATGAATGAGGTCCTCAAGTCATACATTGGTAAGTTTGTTGTAGTTTAATTTGATGGTATATTGGTTTTTAGTGCTATCAAAGAAGATCATTTTCATCATTTGAATTTGGTGTTGAGAAGACTACAAGAGGGAAAAAATGATGATCAATCTGAAAAAGTGTGAGTTCATGAAGACAAAATTGTTGTATCTTGGTTTTATGGTTTCAAAAGGGATGTTGAAGATGGATCCAAGCAAAGTGAAGGAAATATTGGAGTGGCCTACACCTAAATAAATTACAAAGGTAAGAATTTTCCATGGCTTTGCAAGTTTTTTCAGAAAATTTATCAAAAAATTCAGTCATATATGTGCACCTATCATAGACACTATTAAAGGGAATAAGAAAGGGAAGTTTGTGTGGACTGAACAAGTTAATAAGAGTTTCAAATACCTAAAAAGGGAGTGACTGAGTAGCCTACCTTGAACTTATCTAACTTTAATAAGGTTTTTCAAATAGAATGTGATGCTAGTGGACATGCAATAGGGGTAGTTTTAAGCCAATAACATATTTTAGTGAAAAATTGAATGATGCAAAAAAGAAATACTCTTCATATGACTTGGAGATGTATGCAATGGTTCAATCACTTAAGAAATGGAAACATTACCTTCCACCTAAAAATTTTATGGTATATACAGACAACCATGCACTTCAATTCATAAATAGCAAAGAAAAACTCAGACAAAGACACATTAAGTGGGTTGAGTTCTTACAAAATTTCACTTTCACAATCAAACATAAGAAGAGGCAAAGTAACAAGGTGGTTGATGCTTAAAGTAGAAGATCAGTAATGATGTGAGAAATTCGGTTAGAAAGTGTTGGGATTGAATAAATTAAAGAGATGTATGAGGATGATGAGGATTTCAAAGAAGTTTATGAAGTTTACAAGAAGCCTATTAGTACTAACAAAGAGAAGTGGATAGATTATCTCATACAAGATGGTTTGCTGCTTAAGGGAGCACAAATTTGTGTTCCAAAATATTCTATGAGGAAAAATATCATTGAAGAGAAGCATTGTGGGAGTATGGCAGGTCATTTTGGCCTTGACAAGACACTAGAATAGCTAAGAAGGAATTATTTTTGGCCAAGGATGCAAACAAATGTAAGAATATTTGTGGAAAGGTGTACTATATGTCAAAAAGAAAAAGGGATCAACACTAATGCAAGATTGCACTAGAGTCCATTTTAGGTGGTCTATGGCATGTAGCCAAGAGGAGTGTTTGAACTAAGATATCTCAATGGTATGGAGAAGCTAAGTGCAAAGGGTGAGCAATTTGCAATTGTCATGCAAGAGATACATCAACAAGTGAAACAACTCTAAAATAGTGTGGAAAAGTATAAATACAAGGTAGATTTTAAAAGAAGAGAGGCCAATTTTAAGGTTAGATATCTTGTCTTAGCACATATCAAGAAGAAAAGGTTCCCCAAAGGTGAATATACCAAGTTGAAGATGAAGAAGATAGGTCCTTGGAGGGTTATTAAGAAGTTTTCCAACAATGCCTATGAGATAGAATTGCCTACTAGAGTAGGCATATCACCAATCTTCAATGTTGTTGACTTGTACCCTTACAAAGGGGGTGCTATTGTTGATGAAGGATCAGATGCTGATTGGATAAAGGACCTACCACACACCAAACCAATAGTGCATTCTTGACACCAAAGAGAGCAAGAAGACAAGGGGCAAACAATGCTTTCAATATTTGGTCAAGTGGAAGAACCTTCCATATGAGGATTCCACATGGATGACAGAATCAAACATCATTAAGCATGGGAGGACAATTGCAAACCTTCTCTTAGGTGAAATCTGAGTTTCATTCTTTTTTTTCCCTTGCAAGTATGATGCAGGAGCATCACTTTGGTTTGTTTTTATGCTTATATTTATGTTAGGAGTTTTATTTGTGTTAGGTTAGGTCTTAGAGGATCCATTAGGATCATTTTCAATAGTCTAAGTTGTGTAAATAGGCCTAGAAATTCAAATTTTGTTTTTCCCACCAAAATGCAAATTTGAATTTTGTAGGTGCTTTTTGGCTTGTAAAAGGTTGGGGTTTGTTCCTCAGCTCTAATTTTTTGTTTATTGAGTCAAATAAGGTCTTGAAAGACCATGGAATACCATTTAGGATCTTTTCTCATGTTTTGTTTAGTTCTAGGTGGTAAAAAGTGCATTTTTTGCAAGTTTATGGCAAAAAAAGGCATTAGGTTTTTAGATTTTTTGTTGGAACAGCAATGCAATTGGATTGTAACTATTGGTAATGAGGAATCACAACAAAGGAAGGAAGGATAATGCTCCAAGAAACTGTTGAAGGATCTTATTGATGAAAATACACTATTCCTTCACCATTTTAGGCAATTTTTCTACAATTATAGTTTGAAAATAGCCTTGTCCAACCTTATATGGTACATGGGAAAGCCTGAAGATGGATGGTTTATTAATGATTTGTTTAGATATTTAAATGCATTTGTTTCATTTGATTTCATGATGTTTTAAGCAAAATATAGCAAAAATAATGCTCACTGCCCTATTACTGAACTAGGGTTTCTAGTGAGTGAAATAAATTCATATATTTTGTTTGCATGGTTGGAAACTAATGAAACTTGGTGAAACCCTTCCCCAGGTTGTTGCCTAGGTTTCCACAAAATTAAATCTCATTAATCTATTATATGTGTGAGATATATAGGTCTGTGTGTGATTATTGTCCTAAAAGATTGCCAAAACCTTACGTCTTTGAGGGTTTAGAGAAAAAAATGTTTCTTGAGTTTACCATAGCAAAGTAAGGAGTTGAGTAGCCCTTTGGATTGTATTAAAGGTGCAAGAAGTTTGATAGGAATAAGAATGAGTGTTGTTGCAATAAAATCCCAATTAGGACATTGTTGAGGGTTTGAACCTAGAGAGGAAAGTTTGTCAAAATCTTGCAAGATAGGGTTTGAACACCTTCACTAGAGTCAACAAGAATTTGAAATCATTGTCCTTGCATCTTGTTTATCCTCTACATCAGAGAAGCATTTATTTTCTCATAGGATAAATGGAAAGAGTTGACACAAGAGCTGAAAAAGGAACCTCGTTCTATTTTTAATTACTTGGTAGCAGTTGAAAGAGCCCACAAGTATACCACAGTCTCCCTTCAACATCATGTTACTTGGTTCACTCTAACGTTTCATCCCCCTTCTCTTGTTTCCAATTCCACATTAGACATGAAGAAGAGAAGAAATAGGGGTAGTAGAGTAGGCAAGATGGGAGAGGATATTTGAAGATAAGGGATTCCACCTAAAGTAAGGTGAAGGATTCATTGATATAATAGACTACAAGAGATTGCATTGCAATATAATTAGAGACCCTAAATTGCTTGAGGACAAGCAAAGAGCTAAGTTGGAGGGAGTGATGAGCCTTAAAAATGTCCTATTTTCCTTGCTTTAGTTTCATACTTTTTATCATATTTTTGATGTTTCAAAAACATTCTCAGAACTTTTCCTATATTATAAGTACTTAAAGCATTGAAGATAATATATATTATATTGATAAATGGTCTTGTGAATCTTTGAATGTCTATGGAGTTTAATGGAGTTTTATTAATTATAATTATTAATGATTAAAGATGTCTTTAGAATAAACTAACCCCTACAACGAAAGATCTATCAACTCGTAGTAAAAGAACTTTCAACCCACAACAAAAGGATGTCAGTTTTTCTAAGTCAAAGGAGGTGATCAATTATAATGTGCGCATTTTTTTGAAGTTGATGTAGGCAATGGTCAGAGAGTGTGAACACGATTTGTTCATAGATCACTCTATCTTTTCACTTTATGTTATTATTGAATCATGAAGGAAAGAAGAGACTTGTAATAATAGTGGTTAGAGACTTGCAATAAGTTCTATCATGTTAGGCACATCTTCAGTTATAACCATTTTCTTAATTGATGTGGAGTCCTTATCAAATTCTTACACTCTTACCTCCACTAGCTTTTTTTTACTATTGAACTAAGACCTAGTCCTCTTTCTATATTTTTGGGAGAGTTGACATTTGTTTTTTTGTTTGCTTTCAGTTAAAAAATAATGGCTCTCAAGGATCCTATATATATGTCTGATTTTGTGAGAGATCGAGTTAGCTAAATATTTTGTGTGAAGAAAATTTGAATACAAGTATTATCAATTAGATACTTTGTTCTTAAGTTTGGTATGTTCAAATTGCAATAAAGAGGAATACCGTAATTTCTATGGATCTCCAAGTAATGATTTAAATAAAAATATTATGGATTACAACAATTCAAGCAAGGGCCACTTGAGGTACTACAATATCCATTGTAGTTTAGATTATTTAGTTACAATAGAATAAGTTTTTGAATTATCTTTCCTAATTTGCAATTCATTGAATTGTTGAACAAACAATTAATTGTTATTGAATGAAGTTGCATCAAACGGACTTGTTGAACAAACAATTAATTGTTATTGAATGAAGTTGTAGCATAGTCAGTCATTAAGCAACTATCTACATAAAAATAGTTACTTGTAGCAAATATTACAGTTACATGCAACAATTGCTATTTATTTGAATTTGTTTCTAGATATAATTATTTCAGTTAAGTCGTTTCAATTAGATTTATTTTTGTTATTTTTCTATAAACAATCGATTAGGAGGCTTTAGGATTCTCAATTGCACATACAATGCCATCATCATTTCAAGGTTACAATTCCTTGGTAACAATTTAAATAATACACCTCTAATACAATGAATTTCTTATTAAGGGATCCATTGGTTCGTTAAGTTGTATGTATGTTATTTGCATCAATTGGTTGAACATAGAAGGAGCCCTACATCCATCAATATCCCGTGTCGTCCCTCTTGCCAACCTTTTTATGCCTCGATTGATATATTCAATGGTGAAATATCTCAATGATCATATTGATTAGTGGAAGTCTATGTTTATCCTATTCACATTCATATAACTACTTGGTATAGTCAAGCTATTAAAAATTTGTAATATTGTTTTCCATTTATTTTCTCTTTTGTTATTAATTCATTCCAATTTTTTTTGTGTTTTCAAGGACAACCAGCTCCACTCTTCTTGTGTTCACATAGTTTTTTTTTAACATCGTCTTTTCATATTCTTTAAACTTGCTATGGTCTAATTTGAATATAATCAGAATAAACACTGAAAAATGCATACAAACTAACTAAACCACCTGTGCTTTAACTAGTGATTAATAAGTCTGTTCTTAACGAATGAGAGATCATTTTTATGTTCTATTTGACAAATATTTGTATATAGTTAAAGTAAATATGCAAGATTTTTAACTTTTCAAATTTCAAAAATTAATTTTCTTCAATTTTATTGGTTACAAAACTTTGAGCGGTGGATTTTCAAAGAAGCATAAACTTTTTATCGCAAATTTTCAAGGTTCTTCTCCACAAAGACCATAATAAAAAAATATTTATCAATTTTTTTTAAAAAAAATTAACTCTTCAAAATTTGTATACTTGATATATTTTCCATTCTATTCATTTATTTACTTGTTTATATGACCACCATTCAATAAAATACAATATTTTTAATGAAGATTGTTTAAAATTAATTTTAAAATTTTCAAGATAATAATTATTAAAATATTCATAAAATATACAATCTTTGAACATTTTCTTTTAATTGTTGTTTTGATTTTTACTCTAATATTGATATTTATAAGTTTTTTTTGCTATATATATATATATATAGATAAAATATAAAAATTGAATAAATGATCATTTTGAACATTTACTCTTAAATTCTTATTTTAATCTCACATTACAAATACCATTAAATTATTAACAAAATATACAATCTAAACTATTATTTTTCAATTACTTATAAGGTATACAACTTAAGCATTTTAAAAAATAATTAGATATAAGCCAAAAGATTAATAGATGTTCAAATAAAATTTCATGCAACTTTTGTGTAGAATTTTGTGTATTATCACTTGTAATTAATCTATTTGGTTATTTTGAATCTTTTTAATTTTTGGTTATCATCATAATTAATAAATATAAAACTTATCAACTTCAAATATTTTATATTTTTAAAATTAGAATTTAGTTTAATTTTACAATATAAAAAAGTTTGTATGTAAAAATGAAAAAACATATGATATAAAGAATACTTTTAAATTTAAATTTTAGTCTTTGATTCTTTTGATTGTTGAATTATTTAAAAAGGAACATGTACTTCTATTTAATATTTAATTCATTTATATTACATAATCATTATAATTTAATTAAATATGAATTTAATAATTAAATAATAAATATTCTATGAATTTTAGAAAATAAAATTTAGTTTAATTTTAAAATGAAATTTAAGTTTTGCAAATATTTTGTTGATTTGATTATTTATTTGGTTTATGATTGGTTATTCAAATTAAGAACAACACAATTCAACTCAAAAATAAAAAAATAAGCATGTAAAATATTTTATGATTTTTTGAAGTTAGAATTTAATATTATTTTAGAAAATGAAATCACTTGGATGCAAAAAAAAATTTTAAAATTGCTTTTATACATATATTCATTTTTTAATTTATTCTCAAATTATAATTAATTATTGTTGAATTATTTTGAAAATAATATTTAAAATTATGAATTTAATAATTAAATAATAAATATTCTATGAATTTTAGAAAATAAAATTTAGTTTAATTTTAAAATGAAATTTAAGTTTTGCAAATATTTTGTTGATTTGATTATTTATTTATTGGTTATTCAAATTAAGAGCAACACAATTCAACTCAAAAATATAAAAATAAGCATGTAAAATACTTTATGATTTTTTGAAGTTAGAATTTAATATGATTTTAGAAAATGAAATCACAAAGAAATAAAAAAAGTTGCTTTTTTATATATATATTGATTTCTTAATTTATGTTCAAATTATAATTAATTATTGTTGAATTATTTTGAAAATAATATTTAATTTTATTTAATTATATTAAATATAGTAGAATGATCAACCGTTATAGATATACCACTTCACCTTTTACATTGTATGCATTGCAAATAATCCCCACATACACCAAATCAAACCTTTGTAGATGTATAGACATATAGGATGTAGTTTTATTTAATTTATTTGTATTGAATAATTAATATAATTTAACTATTATTTTAAAAAATAGATAATAAATACTTTATAATTTTTTTAAATTAAAATTTAATTTAATTTTAAAATTAATTCTAAGATTTAAAAATATTTTGTTGATTTAATTTTTTTATATGATTAATAATTCTTACCTTAATAATACTTCATTTCACATAGAAATAGAATTCTAGATGTAAATACTTATTTTTTAATATATATATACACACACTATGGTGATTTGATTATTAATTTACAAAATGATTGGTTATTCAAATTTAAAGAACAATATACCTAATTGAAATAAAAAATACAAAAATAGACATGCAAAATTATTTTTTTTATTTTTTTGAAGATTTATTTGTAGTAGATAATTACTATAATTTAAATGATTATTTTCAAAACTAGATAATAAATACTATATAAATTTTAGAAATTAAAATTTAGTTTAATTTTATAATTAATTATAAGCTTTACAAATATTGTTGTGATTTGATTAATTATTTTTTATGATTAATAATTCTAAGTCTAATAATACTTCATTTCACATACAAATAAAATTTTAGGTTAAAATATTTTTTTTGTTTGTAATATTTTTCATTAATCTTGAATTTATAAACTAATGTTAAGACATTAATAATTCTAACCCTAATAGTACTTAATTTCACATACAAATAAAAATATATACTAACTTTTCTTTGTTTAATATATTTATCATTAATGTCAAATTTATAAACTAATATCAAGAAATAAATAACCTCAACCCCAAGATTTATACTAGAACTCTAATTGAACCCTAAACCTAACCCTAATTCAACCATAACAATAGGATTTAATTACGGTTAGGGTTATAGTGAGAATTTAATTATGGTTAGTGTTAGAATTAGGGTTTAATTACCTAGTTAGGGTTAGGATTCAATTATGATTATAGTTAGGGTCAAAATTATAAGCTAATATTAAGATATTCACAACTCTAACCCTAACCTAACCTTAATCTCCATCCTAAAATGCTAATTAAACCCTAATTGAACCATAACAATAACGTTCAATGAGAGTCAGGGTTATGATTTAAGGAGGTTTATGATTGGAATCAGGGTTTAGTTACCTGGTCAAGGATAGCATTCAATTAGTGTTATGATTAGGGTCAAGATCAAGTTATAGTTAGGGTTTAGTTAGGATTATATTGGTTAATCTTACAATTGGGGTTTAACTAGAATGCTAATTGAACCCTAATTTAACCCCAACAACAAGGTTCAATTAAAGTTAGTGTTCAGGTTCAATTAGGTTTATGGTTGGATTATGGTTCAATTAGGGTTAGGGTTAACATTAAATTAGTGTTATGATTAGGATAAAGTTCAAGTTATAGTTAGGGTTGAATTAGGCTTATTTTAGTTAAGTTTACAATTAAGGTTTAATTAGAGTTAGGTTTATGGTTCAATTAAGGTTAGGGTTAGGGCTCATTTAGATTAAGGTTCAAATAGGGTTCAATTAGGATTTAATTAGGGTTAGGGTTAATGTTAAGTTAGGATTAAAATTATTAATCCAAAATAAAACTTGGAGCTAAGGTTAGGGCAATGGTAAGTGGTAGGGTTAGGCTTAAATTAGAGTTCAATAAAGGGTAGGGTACAATAAAGGTATAAAAATATTGGTTACATTTTAAGTCTTGACAATGCTAGATGCCAATTTGGTTTAAAAGACCCCTTGTCAAAGCCCACAAGGAATTTATCTCTATATACCTTATATATTGTTCAGATTTTTTATCATTGTGTTTGACCTCATGAGAATTCTTCAGAGTAAAGTACACCTTGCAAATCCACCTACACCTGGAGAACCATTTAATCTCTCAAAATTTGATTGTTATTCTAGAATGATTATCAAATTGGATATGTCCAAATTCTTTGATAAGTTGACTTGGCAACTTCTATACTGCATATATCTCTTGTCAACTTCAACCAGGGGAGTACTAATTACATAATGAATTGTCTTATTTTTCAAATCGATTAATAATCCCCCATAGGGTCTTCTTCACCAAGTAGGGGATTAAGTTAAAGAGACCCATTATCATGTATTTTTTCCATAAAAATGGAAAAGGCCCTTAGTACAAAACTTATACTAGCCAATATGTTACAAATATTTACATGACTACCAATTCTAGAAGCACAAGCCAGTACATGCAGTTTGCATATGTTACCTGAGTTACAAGATATATGAGTTTCTAGAGGAGATGCAAATAAAGACAACTTTTCAATTTGTTTCAATGCCCAGTGTGGAGTATCCATAATTTATTGTTAATTTTGAATCTGATATTGACATATATCATTGAACTAAGATTGGTACTACTATTATGATTCATTGGCGATAATTATTGGATCTGTGTGTAAAATATGGAGATTTATGTTTGACTGCAAAGAGTTATCTCTTGTGATTTATTAGCAAATTATTATTTATGTTTGTGGGCTTCTTACATAAGACAATATATTTATGCATTTCTTTTAGAGTCTATTCCAATTGATCATAACAAAAAAAATTCCAATTTTGAAAAGAATATAACATAGAACCAAATAGTAGTGAAAATCCCAAACAAATATTGTCAAGCGTGTACCTCATTTAGCTTTTATCTAATATTTCTCTTTTTGTCTATGATTTCTTGAAGTTTTTCTGATCATCCAAATAAAACGTTGATGGATATGTAACACATTTAATGCACGCATGCCCTAGTTCATCATATTTGGAAGAGAGCATTCCCATCTAGAGATGACCTTAGAATTTGATTATGACTTATCCAAAGATAGTGATGTTGATAAAAAATCAAATGAGACAAGTAGATTTGGAAGCTAAGGGTATACACATCAATGGCTAAGTTAAACAATTAATACCCTAGACAAATATTAGTTCACATAGTGTTGAGTATGTAGTACGAAATTATGATTCTAGACGATAGGCTTATAACTATACTATCCTAGAAATACATGAGCATTGTGTGCAGGGAAAACTTTAAGAAACCCCCCCCTCGGCACAGGTGTAAAATCCTGGCGAATCCGATATACTTCTCGATGAAAATTATTAATTTTATTGGTGATTTTTTTTGTTTTACGGGGGAAAAAAAATCCCAGTTGGCGAATCTTTTATAATCCTTGGAAGTTCATGGAAAATCTTGGCAAATTGCAATTTTTTTTAATCGAATAAAATATTTTTCATTGGCAATTAAAACCGTTTTTCAAACCCGATTTTTTTTTCCATTGGCGATTAAAACCTCTTTTCAAAGCAAAAAATATATTTTCATTAGCGAATTAAAAAGAATCTCAAAATAGTAAAAAAATCTAGTGGTGAAATAAACAGATATGCCAATGAAAAATCATAGGGGTTGTTTGATGAATGTTCGATGGACGACTGTAGTTGCATTCCGGAAGTAAATCTCTGAAGCACTAGACTTGTGATTTGAAACCTCCAGAATAACACTATAACTGTTAGATGCGGACATGTGGCGAGATCAAGGCTCATCGCTCATCACTCATTTTGTCTTTTCAATGCCTCGACATTGTACATTTCATTTAATTGAAAATCTCATTCTTTTTGAAGAAAGTGTGGTTGTAGTACTACTAGTGCAGGCAGTGGCAGCGATTAATGCCATATGTGATATGAACATCCGAAGCAATTTCTTGGACAACTCATAGCTTTAATGAAACAAGATTTGTAATGATTTCATATCATTTGAACTTTGAGTGATTTTGACAGCTTGTCAGCTTGAGGTAAAGTTCAAGTTGGCATGTAGCCAGACGCCATTCAAATTAAACATTTTAATTATACAGGCTGGTAGTGGCACTGGTGGCCCATAAATATGGATAGTGATTCAGTGAATAGTAGATAGTGCCATGAGGGTTTTTATTTTCTAGGGTTAATAAGGATTCACGAAGAAGATGATGCAGTATTAGGGATACTGTAAATTCTCCTACCTACAGTTATGTAGTTACAGAGTAATCAATAAAAGATGAATTTCCTTCAAGTTCAGAATGGGTGGAATTGGAAAGAAGTTGATTTGGTTAACCTGACTTCTCAGACGGGTTTTGAACCAAGATGAGGAGCTCTGATGGAGGTAAGTGTTATACCGATGCATGGAAGCTATGTGCAAAAGATGGGAGAAGATTTTCTTCTCCTCTTGTATTCTAACAGCTCCCATTTCCCCAACATGGCTTTGGTTCTCAAAGGGGATAAGTACATTTGTATCTTCACGGCTCCCATTTCCCCAAGACTGATTAGAACCCCCTTTCCCCAACATGGTTGGCAAAACCACTAGTAGAAACTTGGAATCCTAAATTTATTTTCAGAGCCACATTTGTAACATAACGTTGTCACCAGTAGAAGCTTGGAATCATGCATTTATTTTTAGAGTTACATTTGTAGTAAGTTTTCAGCAGCAGAAGCTATAGTGCTACTCGTCTGTAAAAAGATATGTAATAATATGACATTGAAATTCAGTTGCAATAAAATAAATGGTTGTGTTGTGTTTTATGAGTTCAGAACTTCAGTGTCTATTAATAATTTAATATATTCAAATTAGTTTTTTTCTTTTGAGAAATTAAGTAATATACTTTATGCAATATGCACTTGATAATTCATGGTTATATTGGGCCATCGGGGGAATGCAATCATTCGTTCCACTGATTTTTATGTGTTACAACGATGTGCTTACTTTTGTCGACTCTATCGGTATATTGAGGAGCGCACCTTATGAGTTATGATTCTTCGCCTTCAAGCCATCGGCGAGGCTGTGATGAGGGTTCCATCGATAAAGCATTATTAGGCCGATGCCTATGGTATTGACTTTAAAACACATGTGTCATGTTAATTTTTTAAAGTTAATATCATAAATTACTCAAGTTTCAACCGTTGGATGAACATTTGATGTATGGTTGTAGTTACATTCCGTAATGAAATGAATAGAGCGATGGGCTTCCCAACTTAAACCTTTGGAATCACCCTATAACCGTTAGATTTAGAAAGATCAACGGTTAAGATTAAGAATTTGCAACTTGTAGACCTAAGATGTGCCATTCACTTTAATGTTCCAATTTTGAGAAACAAAACATTTAAAGCACTTTGTACTGCTAAGTGTCAACTGTCAAGTGATTAATGTTTATTTTTAAACTTTAAAGTTAATATCATAAATTACTCAAGTTTCAACCGTTGGATGAACATTTGATGTATGGTTGTAGTTGCATTTCATAATGAAATGCACAGAGCGATGGGCTTCCCAACTTAAACCTCTAGAATCACCCTATAACCGTTAGATTTAGAAAGATCAACGATTAAGATTAAGAATTTGCAACTTGTAGACTTAAGACGTGTCATTCATTTTAATGTTCCAATTTTGAGAAACAATCAAACAAAGCATTTAAAGCACTTTGTACTGCTAAGTGTCACTGTCAACCAGTCCTAAAATTTGATGGTCACCCCTACCTGTCATATGAAAATTTTATGACGGTTTGGTCATTTAAATGCCTATCAAAAAAATTGTTTAATTTATGAATTTTTATATAAAATCTTTTATAAATGCAATATCTTGAAAAATTAGAAAACAATGATAATTATTAGTGATAAATATAAAAATATACTGTTATAATTAACAATTAACAAAAGTTTCTAAAATCATATTAAAAATAAATCTTGTTAAATATATTCTAAAAATTAAAAATAATTATGTTTTATTTTGAAAAGATTCTAAATTCATATATATATTTATAATAATATTATAAATCACTTATATTAATATAAAAAATGATAGCTATTATAAAAATGTCAAAAGTTTCTAAATTCATATTAAAAATATTCAAAAAAGTTATATTCTATTTTCTTTTTTTAATAAAAATTATAATTTGATATATATTATAAATTAAAATACTATATAATAATTTTTTACGATTTAATAAAAATATAGCAAGTCAAACTATACGGTCTAATAAATTTTATAGCTGTAATATACGGTCTAACTCTAAAATAGACCATCAAATTCCAGGCCTGCTGTCAACTGTCAAGTGATTAATGTTTATTTTTAAAGTTAATATCATAAATTACTCAAGTTTCAACCGTTGGATGAATATTTGATGTATGGTTGTAGTTGCATTCTGTAATGACATGCACAGAGCGATGGGCTTCCCAACTTAAACCTCTGGAATCACCCTATAATCGTTAGATTTAGAAAGATCAACAGTTAAGAATTTGCAACTTGTAAACCTAAGACGTGTCATTCACTTTAATGTTGCAATTTCGAGAAACAAAGCATTTAAAGCACTTTGTACTGCTAAGTGTCAACTGTCAAGTGATTAATGTTTATTTTTAAAATTTAAAGTTAATATCATAAATTACTCAAGTTTCTACTGTTGGATGAACATTTGATGTATGGTTGTAGTTGCATTCTGTAATGAAATGCACAGAGCGATGGGCTTTCCAACTTAAACCTCCAGAATCACCCTATAACCATTAGATTTAGAAAGATCAACGGTTAAGAATTTTCAACTTGTAGTCTTGTAGACCTAACTCCTAAGATGTGTCATTCACTTTAACGTTCCAATTACGAGAAAAAAAACATTTAAAACACTTTGCACTTTGAAATTGTACAATGATTTTTAAAGTCTTAAATCTTCAAATTGCTCATTGCAATGCACCACCCTATTTTGGATTCCACAGTTCCACTTCCAACAACACCATTCCAGTTTTCAAGAGTCGGGACTCAGAATCTGGGTAAGTGAAAGAATTCCTCTGACTATGTTTCATCATTTGAAATTTCTTAAAATCTTATTTTGTCAAAGTTTGAAGTTTGGATTTAGACTTTAGAGACTCAAGAATTCATTAAAATTAAGGAGGACTAATAGGTATTACTTATTAGGGAATTCAAATTTCACAACTTCACATTTGTATAAGCATGTCTACCACCAGTACCACTAGAGCAATGTCCGATAAAAAAATACATTATGTAGAATTGCTTAAAACCCTAGGTTTCACCGATGGGTACCATGATATTTATGATCCTAAAATCTATGGTAGGTGTACCTCAGAACTTAGATTTTCATATCAGAATAAAGCTGCAAAGCAAACGCAAGTTGATAGTATCAGTGCACCGTGGGTAACTGGATTAGGGCACATGATGTTACATGAAGTTTTCCCTTGCCCAGAATTTATCATGGTATGTGCCAAAAATTATGATGATAAGAAAAGAGCAATTGTTAATAAAGATAACCAAGAAGAATTGTTATCCATTAATGCAGTAGAACTTGGAAAAGTGTTGGGGTTTACAACCAAAGAATTTGGAAACCACCACATTGATCTAGAAAAGCTTGCTAGTGATTATGAAGCAGTGGAAGAAAGGTTGAAAAATGATTTCTTAAATAAAATAGTTAAGGATAGAAAAAAATTGAAAGGTGATCATAAGCCTCCTTATAATTTGGATATTTTTAAACCATGGGTTCAAGATACTATTTCCATGCTAGCGTTTTTCCTCGGTCTAGATAGCAATTTGGAAGTGGGTGCAAGCCTCCTTGAAATGGTATATAATATCCATTATGCTGATGAACATGTCAAATATAATTATGATCAGCACATTGTAGAATCCATGCATAAACAATTTTTAATGATTAAAGCAGGTTCCACGAAGACATTTAGGTTCACAACCTACTTGTGCTATCTTTTTCTATTCAAATTTAGAGGAATGTTTCAGACCAACAAGCTTCAGATTCAACCCTATAGTAATGCAAAAGAAAATAAAATGGCTCTAGTATATGAATGGACCACTGAGATAAGGATGCATGATTCTCAAAGGAACTACAGTCATTTTGTAGACTAATTTTTGGCTCCATTGCATCAAGTAATTACAAATACTCCAATGCCTAGATTGCCTATGTCATGTAGAAATTGCATGCAACTAGGAAAAGAAATACAATTGGCTGATTGGTACTTAATGGAAGAATATATTGTGCTAAGATTTTATGGATCGGGAGTACAACCATACAAACTTCCAATACATGTGATAGAAAGGGTTTTTGCATTGGAATATGTAAGGCAGGTGCAGAGTGCTGATGAACTACACTTTCTTATTCAGCAAAAGAAGACCTCATTTCCTTCTTTACCTTTTTCATGTGGAGGGTTCACATTTGAAAGAAAAGCATTTAGTGTGGCACATAATCTTTTGAATTTTTTTGACTTTGATGCTATCTCTCATTGGCAGTATGATCCATGTGACATCATTAAATCAATGATTGTGGCCAATAGGAATGTTGCAAATAGAATTCAACATCAAAGTAAACCCTTGCTTGAAAACTTGAGAAACAAGGATTGTTGGGATGAGGTCAAAATAGCAATGGAGAAAACTGCTATTGAGAATGGTATTTATTTTGAACAATTGTCAGCAGAAATTATGGCATTGCACCGAAAGACAATCAAGACATACAACAATTTTTATGAAAAAAGTGATAAACCATCTAGTAGAGTAAAAATTTCAGGTTATCTAGAGAAGGAAGTTATAGATAAAAATTGGTCACGATAAAAAATTACTGCCTTTTGGTCTATGAGGAAGGACCTTGGCGATCCAAGAGCTCTTGTAGAGTATGGAGCTAACAAAGAAGATAAAGAGTTTAGCAAATTGTGGAATATAGAGCATCCTGATCAACGTGGAAGCAAAGGAAGTGATGAATCTAATGATGATATTGATAGGGAAGAAGAAGAACAAAGCCATGCCAATTACAAACCTGGTTTAAGTGAGGTCGTAAAAGAAGCATATGCTTCAACATATACTTCAGGAGTAGCCATACTTGAAAAAATTGGTTATGAAGGTGGTCCTTTGGGATCCAAAGGACAAGGCCCTTGGAAAATAATAGGTGTTGAGCATAGAAAAACAGGTGACAAATCTGGCCTTGGGCATGGAGGTGAAAAAGCAAACCAAGGGCATACAAGTCAAACTCAATTTGTTTGAGCTTCTAATCCTCATCCTCATGGCTAGATACAATCACAACTAGGACATGCCCTTGGTGGATAACTTAGTGCAACTAGGAGTGCCATTGGTGGTGATGGTATGGGTAGTAGTACTAGTAGTGGTCAACATGTGCTACAATGACAAATTACACACAATACTAAGAGGAAAACAATAAAAGATACCACAAAAACACTAGGTGATCAAGGCAATCAAAAGAGGCAAAGGATTTTGACAGGCCCAAGTCACACTATCAGTGGATCCACTAGTACCACAAAGGAGTTATTTCCAGACACTCCCCCAATTCTAGTTAGTGTGGGTGTGACATCATTAGCAACTGCAAGTACTCCTATTCCTTCGCCATTTAAGCATTCCATTGTTCCCGCCTTCTCAGATTATGATTTCATTGAAGAGTTTAAAAATAAATCAAACTTGAATAAAAAAGAAAAGAAGCAATTGATGGAGAGTGCATTTGTTGTAACTTCAGAGCCTGCAACAACCATGGTATTACCCACATTTGACACAAATAAATAAATCATGGAGTACACAATTGTTGTTCCCATAATTCAAAACAAACCAACAAATCAAATGGATCGATCTGAATACCAGGTAACCAATTTTCAATTGGATTTTTCTAGCCTGAAAAAAACTGACAAAATTAATGTATCAAAGAAGAACAATGAATTGGTGTACACATCATTGCTAAAGCAAGATAGAGAGAAGAAAAGGTTGCAGACCCAAATAGAAAAGTTATAGGCAGACCTAGCAAGTGAGAAAGCAAAGAGGAAAGCAACGGATAACAAGAGCAATGAATTAGAAAAAAGAATAATAAAATCTGCCTCTACATCAACAAGCAAAGAGGATAAATCAAATGAGAGAGAAGTGAATGACCTGAAGCAAAGGCTAGATGAGAGCAACAAGAAATATGATGAGGAAAAATCCACTTTAGAAAAATTAAGACTAAGCATTGTGAATGGAAATGCACAGTGGGAACAAAAATTGGAGAAACAGAGAAAAAAAAATGAAAGATTGGAGACAGAGCTGACGAAAGCAAAAGAAGAAATTAAGTCTTCTCAAAATAAGTTATCTACATTTTGTAGAGATACAGTGAGGCATATGAAACAAAAGATCTAGGATGAAATAATGCAGAGGTTTGATCATTTGTGTGACATGTTTGAATTGATTGATATTATTAGACAACATTATAAGAAGCTCATCAAATATTTAGTGGACAACAAAAAGGTGTTGGAATTAGAGAAATCTGCAAATCAAGTTCTACAAACAATCTACAAAGCCAGTGACAATGATCTAAAATCAAAAGGGATTACTAATCGGATTGAAACCTCAATGAAGTTGTCATCTATCATTGAAAAATGTTTGAGAATGTGTGGAACAAAGGAATATTTGCATTTGGTTGCAGACAAGATGAAGGTGGTGGATGAAAAGGTAAGGAACTTCACAAAGCTTGGTTTTCCAGAGGCTTTTGACACAAATGAGCCATTCATTGGAAATGATGGTTTCAGAAAGAAGATGGAAGGTGCAAGGAAGATTGATTTGGAGTTGGACCAGTTTCCTCATAACCCAGATGTGAACTATTTGGATTCCATCAGAACACTGATAACCTTGAATGCAAAATTGACTGAAGAATTCAAGACAGGTTCCATTTCCAATTACAATCATGAAATGTTAACAAAACTTCAAGTCAAACAACATCGGTTAGAGAAAATGACAATTCCACCACCTGAAGAGTGGAAGTTGCTAGAAAAGTTGATACAGTGACTTGATTTATTATTTTCAATCTTTGATAATATGATTTTCGAAGTTCCAACTTAGCTCTGTGCAGACTTGTCTTTGGGCATTGGCAATTTTGCATTGCCAATTCCAATATGTACTCCTTCATGTGAAATTCAATTAAAAATCTCAAATTCAGACTTCAGTAATGTGATGATGTTCAATTATTTGGATTCTGTATTATTTATTTTATCATTTGAACTAGTGATGAACTGTTAGCTCATTATATTTACTTCTTGGTAGAGCTTCCAAGTTATGGATGTTGAACTGTTAGCTCATTATGTTTACTTCTTGGTAGAGATTCTAAGTTATGGATGTTGAACTGTTAGCTTTTGTTATGTTTTGACTAAAAATCCTGATCAGTATCCACCAACTTACACCTCACCCACATTGCACATACTACAAAAATACACTACATTTGATTTTATGATTAGCACAAATTGCAAAGATTTGTGTGACAAGATCCATTTTGTGGCCCACATTACTACTTGATCAATGATCATGTCCATAAATAAATCTAAAACCCCATGGTCACAACCCCTATTCCTGAAGAATTCAAATTCAATGTACTGACAAATTAAATGTACTTCCACACACTCAATTTGAATAACATAAACAACCACTTTGGAGACAGCCAAATAAGTTAATAACTTATAAGCATATGAATCCACAACAGTTGAACACTCAAAATCAAATCAGTAAATATGTGTAACCTTCTCCATTGTATTGATCTTCAAAGTTCAAACGATATGCATTATAAAAATAGTTTATGATATGAGATGGATGGGCGAATTGGTGCAATCTATTATCTATCTTCTTACTATTTTCTACTCTAAAATCTAATTAAAAATGATGTGATGATCCATTGATCACCTATTGGGGTCTTGATCTCTCTTATATATGAGAGGCAACAAGCTACACACCCCTTGCAAAAATTCATGACGTTTGACAACTAAACATAACTCAAATTATAAATAAAACAATGACGCAGGTGAATGCACCGATCCGTTAATCTCCAAGCAGAAGCCTGTGACCACTGACCACCTAAGATTTGTTCAAGGATTCTACTCCATGATAGGGCGCTCATCATGCTGTCGGCTGGTGTTCTTCCTCTGAATTTGATGGTTGTCCCATTGGATCTGATTCTGACACATCTACAGTTTGGCTAATAAATAGATTGACTACAAAGAGGTAATGGATGTACTCCTGTTCAGCATAGGTGTCCACTTTAGATTTCCTCTTTCATATCATATTCCATAGACATTATTTTTTCGAGTTGCTTATGAGTGTTTTTTAAAACCATAACCTTGTCATTTATTTCTTGCAACGTAGCAGTTAGAAGCCCAACAAGCTCTTCCTTCCAATCATCATATTCTCGCAGATTTCCAATGCCAAAATGAAGTGTCAGGAGTGGGACTGAATCAAAGCAATTGAAATCTTCCCTAAGCCTGTTATGATATCCATTATGTGATTCTGCCAACTTGTTATATGTCAGCAATATTTGTCCTTTCATGGCATTCTTATCTACGAGCTCCTTTTTTTTCTCCATCATTCTAGGCTGCAATCATTCATTCTCCACCAATGCAATGCATGTCTATTTGAATACTTCCCAATATTCAATAGCACATTCATCATTTTATTGAACCTTTCTTTTATCATTTTAGATACAGTGTTATATTTGATGGTTTTCACTTCTTTCTCCATTTTTTTGCATTTCCCCTGGGATTTCAGATGACAACTCTTTCAGTAGGCTGCATCATCCAATGCATCAAGCACTCTCTTATCTTTTTCAAGTCATTGGGAGTACAACTCTGATGTGGAGGAGGAAGATGTTTTTTCTCTCTGATTTTGTAGCTCCTTCTTCAGATTGTCATTTTCCTTAATTAGTTTTTCGATCTGTGCTTTGGTAAATTTTGCCACATTTATCTTCAATTTTGCTATCTCTATAGGGTTGGTATCCACTACTCGTTGAACCAAGAGATGAACAAACACTTGGTTTGGATTACTAATTATAGCAGGTTTTTTATCATGGGGATACAGTGACCAAATAAGCAAGGTGGCTTCGTCTAGGTTGTACCCAGATCCTGAATACATTTTGTCACTTGCTTCTTTTGTTAAGTTCATTGTGGTATCCCTTTTTTTCTGAAGCTATCAAATACAACTGAAGAGCTAATATCCCACCCTGGCAAGAGCAACACTCCAGCTTCTTGAAGCAATTCCCTACCTCTTTCAGGAGTGATGGACTCCATTTCCTTTTCTACCTCCCTTTTCAATTCCTCCAGAGCGGATGCCTCATGTTCAGGAGTGATATCCTGTATCTGTTGTCTCATTTTTCTACATTTATATTCATAAACAAATGATTTAAATTCAGAAGATTTAACAAAATCACAATCAGAAATAAACTGTTGCCAACCCTGACCCTCACATCCACCAGATAGTTTATTTGATGCCTCAAATCTTATAATATTTTTCTCTTGAGAGGGCTCGTACTATGCAATCACAGGAGCACTGATTTGTTTGACCTGCTCACCCTCTTCATCACCCTGCTCTTCTTCACTTATATCAGTATCTACGAAAAAACAAACCTTAGGAGTAGGCTGTGAAGGTATGTAATCCAAGGGCTCTATGTCTTCAACTTGTACTCCTGAATAGGTTTCATGAGGTGCATTAAAAACAACTGGGGGAACATCCTTTACCAGTTCATTGACATGAGTGATGAGTTTCTCAATTCTTGTTAAAGGATCATGTATCTCACCAAATGCCTTTGAATAAAATGGGACATTTTTCCTCTTCCATTCCTTTGCAAGCATAATCTTGTTATAGGCGGTCATTCTTTCCTTGGTGGAAACCTCATCATGGTTTCTTATGACATCTTCAATTGAGAACAAATGTTCATACCCTGATAGCCCCTGCGATAATCTCGCCTTGTGAATAAACCCTTTTGCATCAAATTGTTTCCTTACATCACCTAGAGGTAGGTTGTATTGTGCTAATTTATCATCAATTTCTCCATATCCTTCATTGGAAACCATTGTAAAGTCTCCAAAACATAAGGTGTTGGGCATAATTGATTGTTTGCTATGTCCTTTGAGGTGTTTGGAATCATATTTTGCCAATTGCCTCACAATTTCTAAAAAAGCAATTTGGTTAGGAACTACTCGTTACATCAAGTGTGGAGCCCCTTCGAACCCATAAACCCTTATTACTATACAATTAGTGAAAGAATACCAGTCTCCCCAGTTATGATTCACTTTATTTCTCCGATCATTTTCCTTTGGTCTTAGAAATCTTTGTACTTCTGGGGATAGGTTATAATTGCACGAATACCCCAACAACTTCATCAATGGTTTTACAAAAAAATATTCAAAATAAAGGTAATGAGACCTACCAAATCGGCTATCCCACAATGAAGTCCACATTTGTACAGGTTTAAAATCTCCATTTTCATCTATATCTTTTATCCTTAATTCTTCACTCCAGACCCCTCTGACTTGTCCCTCGTACAATAGCAAATGCATAAGCAAAGAATAGTGTTCAAAATTAATATTATCACTATTATTTTTAATCTTTTCAAGCCCTCGATGTAGGGCGTTGGCCAAGTAGCTAGCATAATCAAATGGCCTGGCATCCTTTCTCTATATGTCTACAACTAAGACCATTGGGGCAATCGACATGAGAGGCGGAACCTCTACTCCCAAAACCTGACCAGCTGAATAATAGGTGTATCGAAAATACTCTTCGAACAAATCTTCATGGAAAGGAGGGTTTTCACTGCTAGAGAACCTCCTGAGTTGCCCTCCTTCATCCTTGGGCCTATGCAAAGGTAATTTCCATCTCTTATAGCTAGTATCCATGTGGCAATACTCTGTCAAGAGATCTTTGATCGTGAATGATAAATTCAGTGAACACTCTAACTCTAATACATTAGAAATGAGATCCCTAGAAATAACAAGCATGTCACCCCCATCATGTGACTGAATAGTTCTTTTCTTGGGGTCATATCTGGTAGCAAGAGCTTTAATTAGCTCTATGTTCACAAACACATTGGGCACCACAAGTCTTCCCAGGTTCAACCTCCATGGATTGCAGACTGGTTGAAACCTAAATTGTTTTCTATAATGGTACATGAAGAGGTCGTACCCTCGTTGCGGTGTCCAAATATCCCTAAGCCCTTTTGTTTGTCCCATAATCGATCCATGGAAGGATTCATCTGAGAACTCCTCTTGGGTCTCAGCCTCGACCTAGGACATTGATCTATCAGGTCTTCATTTAGGAGTCTCTTAGGCTTTTCAATTTTTTGTTTTTTAGCTTTGGGTTTGTCTGTACTCTCTTCAATTATTTAAATCTTATTATTTTGAGTAAAATAGCTTCTCAGCTGGGTCTGAAAGTGAAGTACTTATGTGAGTCTCGTCGAGTCGCCTCCACAGTCCACCGGTCTTTGCTACATTAGAACTCCAAGTTTTTGCCTTTCTGCTTCTGCCCTAAGCGAAATCTTCCAGGATTTTGTAACAACTATGTGATCAACTTGTGATATAATTCACTTCAATTCTAGTTCATAAATGCATCGCAACACGACTGCACAATGCCCCGGGATGTCACATCAGTCTTTCACCAATAGCCACCCTCTCCACCGATGGACACCTATCCTTCATTCTTTCGGTGGGACGCCAGACAATGTTTCCCCGATGCACCATAGTTCCCCCGATATACTTTATGCATTTGATAATTCATGCCCATGGGCCATGGTTATAATTCATGGTTACTTTTGTTGACAACTTGACTCTATCGGTTTATCAGGAGAGCTCCTTAGGAGTTAGGAGTCATCCCGATAGAGTATTGTTACACTGATACTAGGTTGTAAGCTATTTTTATCGGGCCATCAACGGGATTGTGATGGGGGTTCCGCCGATGAAGCATTGTTAGGTCAATGGTATTGAATTTTGTTAGGATTGGGGGAAGGACTACGTGACTATGTCACTACAGAATTTCAAATTTGTTTAATATTTAAGGATGCAATGTGAATGTAGGCTATAATATGGATCTTGTCACACAAATTTCTACAATTTACATTGTTCATAAAATCAAAGTGTGGTATATTTTTATGATTATTGATAAAATAAGATAATTCATGCCCATGGTCATAAATTATAATTCATGGTTACTTTTGTTGATGACTCTATCGGTATATCGAGATAGCACCTTAGGAGTCAGCTTGATAGAGTATTGTTATCCTGAACTTGAAGTGCAATGATTCACAATTTATTTGAAACAATATAAAAAATCATCAACTACAGTTTGGAATATGATTCATGTAGTGCTTGAATGCAATATAAAATAAGATATCATGAAGATAAATGATTCACAATTTCAATGTTCATTGAATACAATATAAAATATCATTAGACATCAAATACAGTTTGGACTTTGGAACAATGGAAACCGATTCATGAAGTGCAATAAAAATATCTAAAACCTGCTAATTATCTTCCATTTCCCAAATGGAGTCAGGGTCCTCAAACCGATGCTCATCTTCAGATAAAGTAAAAAAGTCATCTTGATTTTGAGACTGCTCTACACTTTCTTCGGCCTGTGTCTCAAATTCAACACTCATTGTTTGATTTGTGTCAATTTCAATATCATTGTCATCTATCCCAGGCCTAGTCCCACTGCCACTACCACTAGTACCGACGACTGTTGGAATTGGAGAGCCTGTGTTGCACAACCTGGTCCCTCTTCTTTCACATGTGGACCTCCAGATTGCGAGTGCCCTTTCAAAAGGATTTTTTTTGACATTATACATAGTTCCTTTCATCCTCAAAGCAATTTTCCAAATTCTTGTCTAGTTTGTTTCTTAACTTTGATTTCAAAAACCCCAATGTACTGAAAACTCTTTCATCCTCCACCGACCCCAATATAATTGTTTGACATAAATCAACAAGTTTGAAATATTCTGACATTGAACCACGCAATATTTCACTCTGACCTAAGCTTGTCCAAACCTTTTTTATTGATCCCGGTTCAAAGGCCTTCTCCTTGCCCATGGATTTATACTGCTCCCTCATAGCTATTGCAAAACTCCAACATTGCTTTCTAAACTTGTTTTCATTTAAAATTCCTTCTATTATTTGTTCATTTTATGTTACCTTTTCTGAAAACTATTCGATCAAGATTTTTATTTGATCATGAAAATATTTTGGGTTATCTCGGTTTACTCAAAATTGAGGATACACAATACCCATGGCTTCAAGTATTTCATGTCGAGGGAATCTTTCACGAATCTTTGAGGAAAGAGATTTTGCAATTTCCTGCAAATTATCACTAATAGATTTAACAATGCCATTAAAATCTTCCTCGTTAATAGGTACTTCTTTTCTAGAGCGCTTGGCTGTATTACAATGGTACATTGGTATCTCATATCCACGTACACAAATACATAAGTGCCCGCTTGCATTAAACTATAAATAATTATCAAGATTAATTAAATCAATAATTTTCTTCCACATCAAATAATTTGCGCCTTCTTGTGTTAGATCTAGATATAGATGATCGAGGGCCAAGCATGTAAGTTTACGTAGATTAGCATATTCATAAATATACATAGTTCTGTCTTGGGCTTTCTTCACAAGATTGTTCATCTCATCCAACATGGGGAGAAGACTAGCTAAAGTCAAGAGTGTCTCTATATCGCTTAACCTATGTAAGAGGTCAAGAGCTTTGTCTACTATTTTGCAATGCTCGTACATCACTCCAATCAAGGATTGATATTCTGAAAAAACTCGTTGTGCTGGTCCATGCAGGGAGATCTATCTAGTATCGACATCCTTGAGAAGCTTGTTTCCAGGTGTTATTCCCTCAGCAAAATGTTGAAATTCAAGGAAACGTTTGGGACTTCGGCATAAGTATGCGTGGATCTCGTGAACTAGATTTTCAACTTTTGATACTATAAGAAACTTGCTTACAATTTTGAATGCTAAATTCATTCTGTGGGCCATGCAGTGAATGCCAAGCATGTATGGTGCACAAGTAGTTTGTAACTTTGTGCAAAGACCGCTCCTTTGACCTTGCATCACTACAGCTCCATCAACTCCTACACACACCAACTTTTTGGCAATTGTCAACTCATCCATACTTGCAATTTCATTCAAAGATTTCTTGACTAGTTCAAATAGATTTTGCGATGTTGAATTGTCCTTCATTTTACGAACACAAAGAAGATGAGTTTGGCGAACATGTTGTTCTACAATATACAAATGCATACAAACCCAAGAAGTATTGTCTACCACACTAACTTCATCTAAAGATAATGCAATGAAATTTGACTCTTTTAATTTCTCCTTTAAATCTTGCTTTTCCACTGCAGTAAGAAAATTCGCTCATTCCCATCCAGCGTTTACTGACCAATGTGAGAAGGGAAAGTGGGGAACACTCAAATAAAATAATAAATCAAAATATTCTGGGTAGTCTGTCATAGGATGCCCCTTGGACAAAATATGAAAAACAACACTCATCTGAACAGTTTTTGACAGATTTGCTGCTGCCATGGCTTTTCCAAAATGAGCCTTAAGTGTACCTTCATATTTTTTAATCTTTGACATTCTATGGTTATTCTCTCCATAATCTGCGACATACTTAACATGAAGACATTCTTCCTTTGATTTCCATCATACGACTGATTGTTCCTTTCCGTCTATGATTTGTTTTTCATAAAATTTATCGATATGCTTTTCTATAGTGTTAAGCTTTAGCTGCATCGTTTTGTCTCTTCCACATTTCCAACTACAAATCTTACATTTGACCTCTGTTTCCCTTTCAATATCGTTTTCGTTTGATACCCCCACTGCTTCAAGGAATGGGTACTTCGACAACCAACCAATTTGAAAATTCCTTGTCATTTTCCACTCGCGCCCCAATTTTGCTTTGCCTTTTTTTTTCTTGCTACCAACATCATCCTCATCCAAGTCAATTATCTCATTCTGGCTATCCAGGGTATCCCTTGGAACACCTTCTGCGGTATTGCCATCCTCATTTGATACATTTTGATTTAACACAATGACAATCTCACCTTGACCTTCCTGTGGCTGTGAGGTATTGCCATTGCCATCTTCAATAATATTTGGTGGAAGAGTCAATGGTGTAGCTCCACTTTGATCTGATGGATTAGAAGCTTTGCCAATTCCAAAGTAAGACTGTATGGTACCTCTATGTTTTGGGCATTTTGATGGCCTCCCATTCTCTTTATTACCCTCAGGAGTCTTACCTTTGCAGTTGTTGCTAGACATATTGATATCTCACTTCGAATAAAAGCTGGAAAAAAATGTCTTCTTGTTTAAGAAGGACAGATCGACAAATAATATAGATCCCATTCCCTACTCAAAATCATGTTTAAGACTGAAGCAAGAATGGAAAACAGATAAAGAAATCTTATTATTATAACTAATAACTAATAACAGTATGAGGAAATGATCACTCACCTTTGAGTCTACGTTTTCGGGTTTTGCTTACTTCTGAATTGAGAAGTAGAACCTTAGAACCGAACAAAATATGTAAGAACAAATAACAGTTTCAATTGTATTTATATCAATCCATATTTGGCGAATTCCGCAGGATTTTTAAATGGTATGTTAAAAATTTGGCGAATCCCACGTGCTTATACAATGATACCTTGTAATTTTCAAGGCGAAATAGGTCCTCATAAACAACTATTTATAAATTTTAATTGGCGAATGGGTCTTTACAAACAACTATTTGTAAATTTTAATTGGCGAAATGGGTCCTCATATAATGTTGTTTTAATAGTATTGGTGAATATGTTGGTGTTTTATGACATGCTCCTCGGGATTCCAGATGAAAATATTGATCGCTTCATTGGAAATGCGTAGTCTGTTATGGCAAATTTATTGCCTAAACATGCCTCGTAAAAAAAACCGTTGGCGAATGGACATGCATTGGACTAATAGTTCGTGAAATCCAGACGATTTGAACACCTTGTTGGATACCTAGAATTCACCAATTTCAATTTGTCTGATTCTTGGAATTCGCCACTAAAGTTATCCCTGATTATGTGGTCATCTTGAAAGGAATAAAATAATTTGAATCATCAATTTCTTAAATCATTATGGTTGAAGTATCTGATGTGTCCACCACAATATTAAGTAAAAATTGTCACATGAAGAGTAGGTTCTTTAAGGGTAAAACATTTGCAATCCAAAGAATAGCATCAAAATTTGAGCTACAAAGGATAATTTAAAATTTTATATGGTTATTTAAAATACTAAAAACTTTTTCTTGAGAATTAGTTGTGCTAGACTTTGAACTTACACTTTATTTTGAAGGTAAGGGACAACAACAATAATAGTTAAATGTCTTAAAAATAAATTTGCTAGACAAAATGGGTAGATTTGAATTTTCATAGATCACTTTTTACATACTCTACTAGAAATATCATATTCTTTATTTTCAACTGAAAAAGGATCTGGAAAAATACATAGCTATACATTTATAAGTACAAATGTTTAGTTTGTAAATAAATACACATTGATTAAGGGTGGACTGCATTTTCTCTTCTTAAAAAAGTGTTTGACATGTTATAATATGGGCCATATTCTATTGAATAGCTCAAAAATTTGAAACATTGTAGACAATCTTTACTTAAGTATTAATTTAAATTTTTAAACCATGTTTCCACAAAAAAATTATGTAGACCATAGCTACTCAAAATAGAAAGAATTTCCTACATATTTTACTCATGAAGCAAATATTCTTATTGTTGTAGTAGGTGTGCCAAATTTGGTTCGTGGTGATTGGCTAAAACCTAGTGTAGTACTAATTGATCTTGGTTTAAATGTAGTAGAGGTATGACACTTTCTAACTTCATTTTTCAAAAAAAAATTGTAAGTAAAAAATGGTCAATATATAACAAATTAAAATTATTGCTTCCACTTTTGCAAGATCTTAGTGCTAAAAGAGAATACCAATTAGCCAGTCATGTTTCCTATGAATAGGCTTCAAGAATAGTTTCATCAATTAGTTCTCTACCTTGTAGTCTTGGTCCAATGACTATTGCAATGCTTCTATCCATTACTCTACAATCAGTAAAACAAACATATGGATTCAATTGAGGTTTCTGATGTTTAATCAAAGCTTTTTTCAATACACTTCACATTATAAGTTTTATGAGGTTTATAAATGAGTTATCTATTATTGAATGGTTAAGAAAATATTTGAACTCATTAATATTTACATAATGTTGGCAACATGTAAATTGCGCGTTATTCATGACTTAAAAGCACAATCAAAATATCTCATAATTTTGAAGTAAGCAAAATTCTTTTGTTATAAAGGTCATTTTCTAATGGAAGATAAAGTTGACTTTATCAATGATCAAATTTTTAAATTTAGATTACAACTACTTTATCATGACCAATTGTTCCAAAAACACAACAACATAATCAATACAAACGAAACTATTCTAAAACTTTATGAGAAGAACTTCACTCTGCTTTGCGGCTCTTATTTGTAAGAGTTCCACTATTGGAACATATGATAAAATATATGTAGTATGTTTTTAAAGCTATGGTACAGTTTGTACGTCAATATATTGATTTGTACTACATCGACGTGTGTACTGCATCATGAGGATGGGGCTGGCGATGTTACCTGTCCGTACACTTACCTATTTCATATTGATAGGTGTTACGTTTATTATCTCAATCGTTTCCTCCTTACAATTAAACCCTGTCAGCTGTGCCTCAGGCTGTGTTTTGCCTCTAGACATTAAAAACCTACCATACTATTGTTCAGTTCAGAATAATTTTAAAATGGCTTTGATACAGCAGAGACACTCTCTTCCACTCAACTCTTTTGTACAGCACACAGTACCAACGAACCGTTCAAAATCTGTATGTTTTTACTGCTCTTTTCCTGCCCCAAATCAGAAAAGTTTCTTAATGCTCTCTATGAAATGCCTGGTTGTTTTTCTAAGACTTTCTTTCGTATATTCTTTTAATGCACTTAGTGGAGTGTTTTGAGCAAAACTCTTTAAGGAGTTATTTCAGTCTTTAAAAAATAGAACTTTAGAAATTAACGTCTGATATGGAAAAGGTTTTCAGTGCTGGAAAATTTTAAATTTGATCTAGGTGACAAATTCGGATGGAGCAATGCGGCTAAAATTAGGGAAAGTTTTAATAATATTTTGAGTTTTTATTAAATTTATCATTGCTTAATTCCATTAGAAGTTGATATGTGGAACGAGGTAAGATAGTGTCGACCTTATATATTCACTGAAGAGGGCTTTTGAAGGATGAAATAAAAAACTATTTTACCATTATATCTAGATATGTGTTATTATGTTTGACTGTGAGAATCACAATTCTTCAATTAACTTTTGCTGAAATTTGCTTATAAACTGTACAAAATAGATGAAGTATTTAATAAATGTAACCATTACTTCGAAAGAGCGGTTTTGTTTTTCTTGGGAATTAAAAAAGAAAAACAAAATGCAGCCTGAATTTTTCGATGAAATAGATGTATATTTACTTACAAAATAAGTACAGCTCATCTAAAAAGAGACAGTTGGAATGGTACGACGTCTTGAAGCCAGGCGAACAAATGTTAGAGTTCCAAGCTGTCCCAAAAAGAAAACAATCACACAACAAATATTCAGCCCTAAAGAGGAGACAACTGAAGACTAAGCTACTAAAGCTATAAAGCTTGAACTAGGAGGAAGGTCCCAATCATCAGGGTTTTACCACCTTCCATTGAGCAAGTCCTTTCCATCATCAATTGATTCCCATCTAGTAATAGTATCATCTTCATTTGCTTAAGGTTGCGATCTAGGCATGTTTGTAGGCTGGTTATCAATTTGTTGAGGAGAGATGGTAAGATCCAAGTGGGGAAATTTATGTGGGCCTTGAGGCAGATCCCACCTATGTTGCTCAAAGGAAATAGAGGAGCGTTGCCTTGTGTAAGGCGAAGAGTCGAGACCACCTAAGTGCTAACTAGTTGGTAGAGGAGAGGACCATTTATGGTTGCCCTAGGAGTGGTGTTGAGAGGAGTTAGAATGCCCATGCCCTTGGTTCTAGTGGTGGGACTTGTTGCAAGTTGGCAAAACTAGGGGACCTTGGTCCACATTGCATGGGGCATTACACTAGTGATTGAGTAAATTTTGAAGATGCCCCACCTCCAAGGTCTCTTTATTGGCTTGAACTTGGATCCTCATGAACACTTTTGAAATCACCAAAGACTTGGTGTGAGTAGAGAAGTTTATAACAATAGAATCATGAACAAAAATAGTTGCATTTCTATCTTTCAAAATGGTAAATATTATCTCCTTTCTAAAATCATGCCAAAGTGAGCAAATTGAGCAGGAAAACGAGCTTCACCTCTAGAAGAACATAATGCCAAATGTAGGGCCTTGGTCTAAAGGGTTTGAATAAATCATTAATCCAAGACCATGTAGCCTATGCATGAGCACAAAACCAAAACAAATGCTTCATCATCTCAAAATGACCACAAAAGGAACATCAAGGGTTTGAAACATCTAAGTGGATCAATTGCTTGCCAATAGGTAGGCCCTATTAAATCAAACACTAGGCAAAATAAGCAAGCTTAGGTTCCACAATAGCTTTCCAATTGGTTTGGAAATGCTTGGTCTAGATGTGTGAGGGTGTTTGAAGAGACCATATTGTGTTCAACCTTTGAACCATAGGAGTGCCAACTATATCCTTTATTGGGAGTATACTTGTGGAAATGCTGATAAGATACAACTTCCTCCAAGTCCTTTTCAATCTCATAAAGATCTTATGCAAATGCTGATAAGATACAACTTCAATGATTGAATCATAGGATTCTTTATGCAGATCATTTAGGTTATATTTGGGCTTCGCTTGTGGCCATGTGGGCCAAGTAGAGTTGGCTTTGTAATCTAAATCTTGAATATATCCAATGCCTTCTAAAAATGAGAGAACGCATTGAAGGAATTTGGGCCAATGGTTTGCCTTGGACATTGATGGTAGGAGACTTGTTGATGGGTTTATTGAGCATGCCAACTGTCTCGACCATAGGTATGTGTGGAGAGAGCCAATTTTATCCTTTTCTAGGAGTATACCTATGAAAAGTGGTACCAACATACCATTTTCAGCCTTTCCACCAAGGCTTTTTCAATCTCTCATAGATTTTGTGCAAATGTTGATTAGATACAACTTCAATGCTTGAATCATAGGATTCTTTATTTGCATTATTTAGATTATAGTTGGCCTTTGCTTATGGCCAAACAGACCAAACAGAGGTGGCTTTAGAATATAAATCCTAAATATATCCAATGCCTTCTGAAAATGACAAAATGCATCCAAGGAATCTTGGCCAATGCTCTGCCTTGGAAATTGATGATGGTAGACTTGCTGATGGGTCTTTCAAGCACACCAACAGTCTCAATAGAGTGATATGGACACTCACTTGAAAGAGATGTAAATCCCCCAAGGCTTGGGATTCCTTTGAAAAGTACATAATGGTTTGCTGAAGTCCTTGGGTAGGCTAATCCACAAGAAGATATTCGCTTGCTGTGCTTGTTGGTGATAACTGGGTGCCTAGAATCCTAGTAGTTGGATTTAAATGATTTGGGTATATTGCAAATTTGTCAATTTCAATCGGGATGAATTTGATAATGTTGAATTTTTGTTTTTGATCAAGACATTTTTGGTAGATATGACCTTTGTAGAGCCTCTATATTGTCCTGAGACAATAGGATGAGTGTGATGATTTTCTACTATTTTTCATGTTTGTTAATTCTGCATATTTTGTTAGCTTTAGTGGATGAGCATATAGTTTGAGTGCTTTGAAGGATGTTTATGAATCTTTATGATTGTTTTATCCCTTTCAAATCAGAAGTTCATAATTTGTATGCTTGTATGGAGATTTGTTTGCTAAAAGAGAATTATTTATTAAGCCAAATGAGTCCTAATGCAGTCATTAAGTGGTGCAACTTCTCCTCCATACTTTTCTTCCAAATGAGAATATCAACATGGAAGACCAATATGAAGTTGCTCAAATAAGGCTTAAAAATTTGAGTGATCTTACTTTGAAATGTTGTTGGGGCATTTGTTAGCTTAGAAGGCCTCATTTGAAATCCATGTTGGCAATGATGAGTTCTAAAGGCTCGCTTTAGCTGCTCACATGCCCTAATTCTTATTTGATGATATCCATATCTCAAGACAATATTTGTGAATATTGTCACCACATCTAATTTGCACTTCATCTATATGTGGAGTGCTTTTTCTATTTTTAACTATGCTCCCCCAAGTTTTTGGGACAGTGATGGTAGGGAAAGGGGGAAGTGTTTTCGGGATGGGTTTTTTTTAAGGCCATTTTTTAGGGGATGATAGGGGATGACTATTAAAAAAATAGGAAAAATTTAAAATATAAGGGAGTAAAAAAATATTAATAGGATAACATTGATTAGGCATTCATCATAGACATCATTGAACCTTGTGAGCATAGGTAAATGAATAGGAATTATGATGTTTGTTATATATATGTGAGCATGAGTTAATAAGGACATGCATAACTAGTGTTTATATTCAGGTGAGGGCTTTATTATTGAAGTTTTCCTGAAGCCTTCAAGACTGCATGTTCTATTGTCAAACTCATTAACAAAGAGAAAAGATTAAGTAAAAAGATAATTGGTTATGTTCCAATTTGACCTCAGTTGGGATACTAATGGATGGGATTGTTCAATGTCTTGTCTATACAAGGCATGATTGATACGTTTTTGCATTATGAAAGTGGCATTTCTTGTTTTCTATGACTTAACTTGTATTCAATAGTATAATGATTTTAGCATGCCATATTTGTTTGTGGTAATCCTTGTATGTTGAATAGGTTGTCCGATGTATGAAACAAGATAATGCTTGATTGTGACTTTGATCGTGAAGATGTAGAAATCTACAATAGGGAATGTTTATTTGTAGATTATGTGATCATGATTAATCATTGGTCTATTACTTGGTTAGACTTATAGTTTGGTGGGGGTTTGGGGGCATTGCCCCTCACCACCAATCCCAAATGAAGACCTTCAAAACCACATAGACCTTCATGGTGCACACCATTTTCATATTTTTTTGTAAATCTTAGATGAGCATGCCATAAACCAAACATGCATTAAAATGTTGTAAGTTTAAAAAAGTAGCCAAAATGTGCTTGTGTACATGAAAAATGAGGGACATCTAGATGCCCCTTGGCTGTCCCTTAACCTTTCTAGGCATCCTTTATTTTTTTTTTGTATCGGGGATGTTTCTGATAATTTTGGCAAAAAAAGGGACAAGGTGGGGATGTTTCCTACTCATCCCTGCATCCTTGAAACCTCCCCTATGGGGGATGGGGTCATATTTAGCATGGGGCACATAGGGGGGGAGCATAAATTTTTAATGGTTCAATTCAATTCCTTGTAATCAATTCACCTATGCTTAAAATTGTGATTCATCTTACTTTGAAATCTTGTTGGGGCATGTGTTTTCTCAAAGGCCTCATCTGAAATCCATAGTGGCAATGATGAGTTCTAAAGACTTGCTTACGTTGCTCACATGCCCTCATTCTTATTTGGTGATATCTGTATCTCAAGATAATATTTGTGAATTTTATTACCACATTTAACTTGTACTTCATCTATATGTGGAGTGCTATATCTATTTTCTATGGTCCTATTCAATTCCTTGTAATAAATTCACCTATGGGAGCAGACTTCTTTCTTCCTTGTCAACATTAGTAGTGATGCAAAAGCACTTACACTTGTTTCTAAGGGACTTTTGTTCGATAGTTCTTGCATTATTCTTTCTTTCTCCTAGTTCAATAACTTGGTATGATTGTATGAGGGAGCATTATCTAGTTTAGAACATGGTCCTATGTCAATGATGGTCTAGATCGTAGGTGGTTCAAGGGACAAGTGTATCTTGAGAAAGATGGGTTTATAGTTTATGGGAAGGAAAGTAGGTGATTAGTAAAATCAACACACAATTGAGATTTATAAGTGGAAGACTTTAATGGGTATTTTTCTTGTTTTAGACATTAACGCAACTTACAATTTACTTTAGGATTGCAAGAACTTCGAGGATTGTTTACAATGATTGAAATAATAAGCAATGTAAACTACAAGGGTTGGATAGGACTAGCACATGAGAGAGTGCTCCTCTCTCCTTTTGCAAGACTAAGGGGGTATTCCCTATCATTCCTCTAAAATATTTACTACCAATAGTTCATAAAAATTACTAGACGTGTGACTAATTTATAAGCTAAGCTTGATGACACAGATTTAAACCGAAACTGGTTGTCACAGCACATACTAGTTAACCTATTGAAAATCATGTAGAGGATTTAAACAAGGCAAAAAACTTACATGAACAAATATAGGGTCTAAAAGGGAAGAAGAACATATACCAACATATGGTATTCATGCTAGATCACAATCAATCATAAGTTATTTAAATTATGGTGAGACAGTGTATCATTTTGAAGATTTGTGGAAGTTTGGGAGAGACATGACTGGTGCCTTTAATTTTCAAGGTACAAATTCAAGGACTAAGGTTCAATTGTAGCAAAGGACTTGAGAAATGTGAAACAGTTTCAAAGCAACTCACAAACAATCAACCACACCTTATGTGGTTAATGTCATAAGTAAACCCTTCACTAAAGCTGGAATTCTAATTAGTTATCCTTTATAGTGAAAATAGTTTTGCTACTAAAGAATGAAAGAGACTATGTTAAGCAAAACATTTAACCTATCATTTTATTGTATTCTTGGAATATCCAACTAACACTTTCTTAGTAGAAATTGCAGCAAGTGTGCATTTAGAGACATATTTAACTCACAAAATAACAATCAATATAATGGAAACAACTTTGAAACTTCAAATGAAGAATTCTTTGTATTAATTTCTTTGAAACTTGACAGTTCACAAGAAGTACAACAGATGGAAACCTATGAATTCTTGCTACGTCCTTTGTATTTATATACACTAAATGTTACATGAATTTCCTCACAAAAGTCCCTTGTAAACATAGAAGAAGCTTCTATTTATAGAAGATGACAATGCTCACCTCACATGGATGATTAACACTTGTCAACTTCTCATACAATACGAAGTTTTAAAATAACAGGTGCTCACATGAGCACTCAAGTGTGCTTGCTTTCCCTTTTTTGTGAGCTAACATATGATGGAGAGTTACCCCAAAGGACATAGGAAAGAAAACATAGGGGATAACTCTATCTTAATTCCTTAGCTCAACATAATCGTGGTCACCTGCAAAAAAGAAACCCAGCAAACTGTGACAACACCATCAGGGACAACATTGTTAGACACACATGATACCAATTGAGCACACAAGAACAAACCAGTAGTGCACTTGAGGGATGTTGGTGAAAGTGGCAAGGATGGGGCAATAACAACTTGTTGTTCAATCTCTTTTTGTTGGAGGCTCTGAGGTTACCTATTGTTGTTCCAATTAATCAACACCCTTATCCTTAGGAACTTGAAGTCAAACTAACATCCAACAAAGATCATATAAGGAAACATGTTGCTAGGAAGAGCTTCATCCATTCCCTTTGTACGAACTTATATCAAAGAATTGGTCTCTTCCCAGAAGCATGTTGGGAATCATTGTAGGGATGAAAGTAGGAAACTAACTATGGTTACTCACTCTAGTTGACAAGCTTGGAATTGTAGAACCAACTTGAAATACTCTTACAACTAGAAGAGCAAGGAGAGCCAATAGAAAGGAAAAGATGAACAAGATTTTGACAAGTAAAGATAAAATTCATCCTAAACCCTCCCATTCCATAGTGTTGTGACCTTTTCACACATCGCCCCATTCAAATGGGGACCCCCCTATTTTTGCTCCATTCTGGTCTTTTGGCTTTGGTTTTGGGTTGTTCTGCGTCTCTCTCTCTCTGTGATCTTTTTGTCCTTCTGGGGATGTCTCCGTATGTGACCTAAGTTAAAATTTTGGCTAGGTCTGAAGTGAGTCTGTGAAATTGGGGTTTTCATTTTGCAGGCTATTTTGAAGTTGAATTGAGTTGGCAAATTGACAGCTGAGCTTAACATTGCTGTCAGAAGGCTTCCAGCAGGTTCCCATTGAGTTTTCATTGAAATCGGACAACTTACTATTTTTAGTAAGTACTCAATTTGAGGCTTTTCCTCAGAATTTCGGGATTCTGATTGCAACAACACTTCTAGGTAACTTCAAGGTGCTTGCATGCAAAATTAGAACGGATTATGACAACTTGCTTTTTTTAGCAGTTCCGGCTCCAGGAGCCATTTTCAGGGTTTACAGGTATTATTTTTCAATGCATGTCGGGGAAATGTTTCTGGGTTTTTCAAAACATTCGCGATGATATAACATGCAAATCAAGATGGTGACTTTCAGCGGTTCAGCCTTCAAAGGTTATTTTTAGGGTTTGCATGCAGAGCTTTTCAGTGCATGTCAAGATATTCTTTATGGGTTTTTTGAGAGCTTTGCAACGACGTGACATGCAAGCAAGATGGATCATGTTTCAGAAACTTACTATTTTTAGCCAATGCATGCATGCAGACCAGTTTTTTGGGTTTTTCTAGGTTTTTTGAGATCCCTCGAGCAATGAGACATGCAAATTCATCCGGCAATCAGTTGGTCACTTTTCAAGCACTTACTATAAATAGCAGGTTCACTCCCAGCCGCCCGACACTTCAGTTCAACAAGCAGAACGACATGCAACAAAAATCAAGTCAAACAGAGGTCATTTGAGCCACATGTAGGTCAGATTAGGGTTTCCAGCTTCGATGCCTAAAAAGAGGGGTAAAAAGCCAGAATTTTGAAAAACGAAGATATCCCACTGTGATCAACATCCTTCTGGCAATCCACTGGTAAAATTTGGGCGCAATCCGAGCACTTACTAAGTCGTCTCCAGAACAGGGCTATAAATAGCAGGTCAGAGCGAGGGGCAGGTGTGAACAGTTTCATCAAGTGATGAGGACCACATGGTAAAAAATTCAAGTCAAATGGAGTTGCAGAAGTCAAGCAATTTTAGGGTTTTGCTAAAAATAGCAGGCAGGCTAAAAATAGCAAATGAGCTTGGGCAATTGGTATAAGTAGGGTAGCAGGGCCACAAGAGGCATATCACGCTGACTCCAGAGTCAGAACAGAGTTAAGCCATGAGGAGTCATACATCTATGAAATTTACTAAAATAGAGTAGCTGAGGCGTTGAAAATTTCCAAGTCTATAAGAATTGAAGGGTGGCATAAAATTTGCCTAAGTCAAAAATGGAAGTATACCCTCTCATATGCATGAGGAGGTATGGAAAGTTTCCGAGATATGAAAAATAAAAGCAGCTTGCCTAAAATTCGCCCTCAGCTATGAGTAGGGGACTTGTAAAAAGTCTAAGGTGTTGAAAATAAAAGTTGCACATGTGGAATGCGCCATCAAGCAAGGAGTAAGGCATGAAAATTTTCTAAGTAAAGAAAATAAAAGAGGCCCCTCTCAAATGCGCCCATGAAGGGGATGAAAGTTGAAAAAGTTTTTAAGTGTTGGAGAAATGGAAGCACACCCTCCCATATGCGCCCTAAGCAAGTGTAATGAGGTAAAGACATTTCTAAGAAAGGAAAATAGAAGCTCCACCCATAAAATGCACCCTTGGCTTGAGGTGAGGGAGTTCAAAAAATTTCTAAGTGTCAAAATAAAAGTTCCCCCTTCAAAATGAGCCCAAGGTAAAGGGGGCCACTTCAAAAGGTTTCTACATGTCAAAATGGGAGTAGACTTGTCAAAATGCGCCCAGCTTGTGTGATGGAAGTAACATATGGAAAAAGCGCCCTTGAGGAGGAAGTGTGCCAAAAGAAACGCCTAAGTATGAAAACAAAAGCCCCCTAAGCTATTGACACCCTCAAGGTAAGTAGACTTAGAAAATTTATAAGGCACGAAATGGGAGTAGGCTATGTAGAATGCGCCCTCAAGGAAAATAAAGCTCCACATGCCATTTGCGCCCCAAGATGAAAGCTAGCACATAGAAATGCGCCCAAGGAGAAGTGGGTGGAGCCTTCAAAAGTTTCTAAGGAAAAAATAGAAGTAGACCCTCCAGAATGCGCCCAAGGTTGCTGAAAGAGTAAAAACGCCTAAGGCATTACAAATGAAAATGCCACATGTTGAATGCGCCAAGAATGAGGAGAGTGGGATGAAGAAGTTTCTAAGTTATGAAAATTGCAGCACATGACCTCAAATGCGCCCCAGGCATAAAGAGGAGTTGAAGATTATTTTTCTGAGGAATGCGAAATAAGACCTCACTAAGTCATATGCGCCCAAGGTGAGTAAAGTTGGGAAAATTGTTAAGGCGTGAAATTGCTTGGGAAATGAAGGTAAAGGTATGTGTTATGAAGTGCGCCCAAGGTAAGTTAATTAAATTAAAAAGTTTCTAAGGCATTTCTTGAGGTGAAGATGAGAAATACGCTTAAAAGAGAGGTAACATTAAATTTTCTAAGGCACCCGTTTAATGAATTTCCTAGGCGAAATAAAAAAATTCTCTAAGGCAAATGCGAGAAATGCTTCTACAAAAAATGCCTTGGCGGGTGATGTCAAAATGAGCGCTTGGATTATAGTTGATGAAATTTATAAAGCAAATAAAGTTGTCTAAGGAAAGGGAAAATAAAACAACAAGTGGTCAACTACACTCACAGGGTAGAGATGAAATCTGTCTAAGGCATGGAAGAATAAGAATTTGAAGATGAAATGAAGCTAGAACATCAAGCGTTCAAATGCTTCCTCAAAGTGAAATATTTTCTAAAGGCACAAACTCCAGGCATAAGGTGGTGGGTGCGCCCTTGAAGAAGACCTCATGAAATGAACACCATGCACCCAGTTGTTGAAAAGTTATGAAAGTTTGCTGGAAATGATGAACTCTATCACATCTAGAGATCAATCAAGCAGAACATGGAAATTGGGTAAGTAAAGTGAATTTATATTATAAGTGTTATGATGCTCTTCTTTTGTTTTGCAGGATGAACATCAGAGCCAGAGCGTGAGGACTTGAGGTGATGAAGCTGGACAATGTTACAACTTTGGAAAAGGAAATGGCAGTGGAGATTTGTCTAAGGCATTAAGAATGTGATGCAAAAGAGGCAAACACGCCCAAGGTAGTGGGCTGGAGAAATATGAAAGTTACGAGAAAGAAGTGCGTCCAAGAATTAAAGCAATAGGAGGACTTAACGGAGAAAAACTTTTTGCAAGGGTGGTTTGAGCTGAGTGTTGTTGTGTGCTCGCCTCCTCCTAACGCAACAAAATTGGCAGGTAGAACAGTGGGAACACATTTCTGGACGAGAATCTTTTGGAGGATAGTGGGCATTAATTGCTCATGGCGGTTTCTACAGAGTGGTGGAGAATCTTTTGGGTTCATTTATTACCCCACTCCTCTCTGTGGCGGTTTTTAGGGCAAAAACCCTAATTAGGGCATGTGTGGCTCAATCTGAGCCCTTCATTGTAATTCAATCTAAGCCGTCCGTTGGACTGGGCCAACTATAAAAGGGGCATCCCCCCTCATTTGTAATCTATTAGACATTAGATCAAGAGTTGAATCAGAGCTAGAGAGTAGAAGGCATATAGTGAATAGTTAGAAGTTAGCTTAGTTTGAAAAGGAAAGAAAAACTTTCCCTTTGAAAGTTTTTGTAAAAGGTTGTTGTGGAGGACTCTCATAATACAAAGAATTTCATTGATTGGTGATTCTCTCTTTCGTTGTGAGTAGTTGACAAGACTTTTTCGTCTTTCCAATTCAAGTAGATTAGAGTAAAGTAGACTCTATTTTATGCAAGTAGTTGTTAGTCGTGGAATGTGGCATTTGATTTGAGCAAGTCTTCTTTCATCCATACCACTAGCGGGCTTGCTGACGGTAAGTTCGCCTTGCGTGGTCGACTGGAGTATTAGTATTTAATTTCGGTTGTGATTCGTATGTTCACTTGCATCGTTGTGATGGTGTGTGCATGCTGAATCACAATTTGAACATCTTATTCATCCTTTGAAGATTGCACCAACTTTGTCGAAGTTGTCCGAAGGGAGGCGAAGCAAAGTCTGGTTTGAAGATTGTTGAAGTCGATCCTTGCATTCCACCCCTTTAGAAGTAGATTGTAGGATCCCTACCCCCTATCCCCTTTAAATTTGGCATTTCCCGGTTAGTTTAGAAATCAAAGCATCACGGTCAAATCTTTCATTTGCTTCAAGAAGTTGAACAATTACGTAAGTCCCCTTGGAATACCCAGCATATTCACATCAACCAACTAAGTCTATTCGCGATAAAAGGAACCTTGGAGTTGAACGCATGATCTTTCACGCAATCTTAGCATGCGGAATACTTTGATCAAGAGAAAATAGAGTTACTATTGGATACTTTATTCTGTGTTGGTGTGGTCATAAAACACCCGTCAACACATAGCTTCTACAAATGCCAAATGACTTCATACTTGCAAAAGAAAGTTAAGTGCACAATACAATACATAGAGCTTCTATAAATAGATTAAATAGAATGTCTATGGTACATGTCACTTCAAAAATAGCTCAAAATGAGATATGTTTACTCATATGACATGAATGCATGCCTTGCACCAAATTGCCCATCGTTCTTTAATAGGTATGAATCACAAATCAATGCATAAATTGTCGTTGCCATTTTCCGCTACACAATCATGGCATTTTTGAAATGGATGTGTTGGCATCTCTACAATGTGTGGGAGTACATTCAAATCTTAGAGGACAAGACATCTCACTAACTAATATTCCTTTGTGTATCTTTTTGTCCAATCCTTGAATTACTTGTTTGATGGCCATGTGTTTCCAAAATAGTGTTGATATTGTTAACATTGGCTGTATATCTAGTATCCAATGCAATCCTTACCCCTTTGTTGAAACTATCCATCCTATTCTCTAGGGCAATGGCCTTGTCCACTTGGTAGTTGAGTAACAAATGGTCAACTTTGTCATTTCGAAAATAGGACATAGCCACATAGGAACTAGGTTTTCTAAGTCACCTTTCTAGATGTCAATTTCCTTTGATTGACCATTGGGGCCCATTACATCTAGAAATCCTAGCCTAAGCAACCCTTCAAATTCCTCTCCTTTTTCCTTTAGCAACATTTCTAACTTGAAGAAGAAAGCTGAGAACTCATTGAAAAGATGAGTGGTCTCAAACACAATGGTGTTTTGCCTTTGGCTGTTAGGATTATACTTGGCATTTTTTTGATAATCTTCACGACAACAATCCTAGGAATCCATTTCATATTCAACTCTATTAGACTTGGACTAACCTCATTCATGTATTGGCTCTCATATCCTAGGTTTCCATGGCATTCCTAGAAGTCATTTTCCATTTTGACCAAGTTGATAATGCTTGCCTTGAGAATTCCTTTGACAATCTCCCTATTATCCTTCTTGGTCTTAAGAGCCACTTGCTTCATCTCACCTTGCATGTTCTTAATTCTATCCAACAACATTTGTTGATCGTTTGAAGAAGCCTTATCCTTAATTGCTTGTATTGGAGGTGGATTTGATATTAATTTTCTAATTTGATGCGTATAATTTTTTGATTCAGCCTTCTTCAACTCATGGTTTAGTTTGATGACATCCTAGAGGATAGAATCTTTAGTCCTTCTACAATTTCTTTGTCACAACCTCATTGAATTGAGCAGTATGCATGCTCAAAGTTGTAGCCTTTAGAGTAGGGGTGTTTGCCACTCTTTTAACTATTGGGGTCCAAATTAGTATTTGGGATGCTTCCTGAATGATTGGTTTGTCATGTCTCGGGGCAATTGACCATAGTGCCAAAATGTTTTCCTCCAAACAAAATTCAAAGCCCAAATAAAACTTCTTTCTTGCTCAATTTCCTAGAAAACAACCCCACCATCTAAATTTCTTATCATAGTGTTAAAGGCCAAAGCAAGGGCTATATCCCAACTAGGGAGTAACAAGAATCCACTTTCTCTTGCTAGCCTCCTTGCTTTCTCTAGGGTGATTTGATCAATACTTACATTACATGCTGAATCACCCTCTTTAGTATCAAGATCAAAGCCAAGAGCCTTTGCATAATCTTGCCTAGTTTGAAGATTAGTCTAGGCAAATCTTTTCAATTTCATAACAAAAATTTTAAACTCTTTAGTTTTAATAAATTGATCATTTGCCATGAAGGTCTTGGAAGCTTTTGTTTTGACATCTTGTATTGACTCTTCACCTCTTAACTCACTCAACACTATTATAGCACTAGGAGCAGTGGCTTGAATTCTCCATGAATGCTCTAGGAATTGAATGGATTTGATGATTTTTTCATGTATGGGATTAGCTTCTTTGGATTCCTTTTCAAATCAAAGTGGAGCTTGAGGAGATTGAAGGTCCTCCATTGGTTTTTCCTTTTGCTGTGACTTAGAGGATCCTTCACCTAGAACCCCTTTTCCTTTGGCTTGTGTTGTCTCCACATTTGGCCTTATTGAAAAGCCTTTGCTTTACTTAATCAAGAAACTACATCCCTAGAGGTTGACGTAGAGGAAAAAGGGTGTTGGCTTGTTGGAATTTCACACAAAGTGCTCTAGTTTTGTAACAAAGCCCTCATTCTATGGATAAGATCTTTGATTTCAATAAGAAATGTTTTGAATTTTTGAGGGTTGGCTTCCAGTTGTATTCTTTCAATGTTTTTGATTTTGAACCACTTGGTTCTCCTTTATCTTTTCTCATCATGATTTTTACAACTCTTGATGAGGTCCTCTAATTCATTGAATTGGTGTTCATACCTAGCAAGCCCAACCTCTTGTTTCATTTTATTAATGAAGTCCTCAAGGTCATATTTCCTTCGAGTGGCAAACTCTAGTCCTACTTGACAAATGATATTCCCCACTCTCTCGCATCCTTTAGGACCCAAGATTGTAAAATCTCCAACCTTAGCATGGAGTGGGAGGATGCTTTTTATTTTATATAGTTTTAAGTGGGCATATTGGCTCCACTCATTTGCCATAGAGCTTCTAAATATGCAATTCTGGTTGGCACTTTCTATGGCAATTTGTGTGGCATGTGTGTGAAATTTGTGTGGATCCAAATATTTGGATAACTATATATCCTTCATGCAAGAACTAGTCTCCCTAATTATGCAGCCCCTCAACATGTGGCTCATGATCCATGGGCCTAAGTAATTTAGGAAAGCTTGTGAGAAGCCTAGGCCTGCTATAGCCTAGCTGATGCAATATGAAGGCCACAAATTAATCCTCAAAAATGCAGAAATAGGACCTTGGGTCGTATTTATCCAAGTGAGGAGTCCATAGTTGTATAGTTTTGTAAGTTCATTTTTCAAACTCATTTTCAAATGGTTGCACATTCAATTGTGGATTCTAGAAACCCACAAAAGCAGAGAGATAAATGTGACACAACAAAAAATACCATTTGAAGGATTTTACATCACCTTGCTTCTTGACATTGGCTAGCCCTTCCCTAGGATGTTAGTTAAATAACTAGCATAGTTGAACAACCCATTTTGATATACGCTTTAAATATGAGTGGCAAAAACTAATGCATCTTTGGACATGGTAGGGCTGACATTAGTTCCCTTATTTGGCACATGCCCTTATATGTGTCTCTGAAATAAGGAGCAAAATACAAGACATCAAATGACTCCATTTTTGTATCCAAAATGGGCTTAGGTCCTTGTCCATGATTTCTGTATTTGAAATGGGCAACCATTTCACCCTATAATTGTGTCTGTGTTTATCATACTCTACAACTAGAGCTCTTAAATCCAATGGGGTGTGGGCTTCGGGATTAAGAAGAAAGTCTTTACGAAAGATGTTCTTGTTAATAATAAAAAGATGATTACCACTAGAACTAGACACAAATAAATTTTGAGGGTTATATCTCCTTATGGTCCATTCCACTAGGTCAGGGTCAACATAACAATTTGGCACAATAACCTTTCCTAAGTGGAATTTAAAACCATTACAAATAGGGATACAATCACTACCTTTGTTATAGAAATTCTGGAATAATGATTGTAATTTCCCACTACCTTTGCTATATAAATTCTGGAATAATGATTGTAATTTCCCACCTGAGTTGGAACAAATCTTGTACGATTTTGCTCAGTTTGACATATGGAACATTTTGTCAAACACCTGGTGTGCTAACTGGATTGAGGAGTTTCAATGGTTTTATAGTTTTCAATTCACATACATTGAACTCAATAAAGACAGTAACATATATTGCATTATTTCAGTTTGACAACTCATACATTGTAGTAGAAATAAATATAGAACTCTTCTCAGTTATATTTCAGAATAATGGCAACAACAAATAACAATCTAGATATTTAGTTATAGACCCAAGATGTTTAAATACCAATTTATAGAGTTGGCGTGAAGTGCCACGGCCAACAATGAGCGTCCAACTCTGAGGAAGAGTTGGCACAGCGCAGCAACTACAAGAAATCACGCCCAGGACTTAGCTTCATGCTCAACAATGCATACACACCCTTTTCCACAATAGTTTCTGCCACCAAAGTGAACAACAATGGGAATAATGAAGGTTTCTGCCCTTCTATAGATTCTGTGACCTCCTCTTTGATGCCCACAACCCCCTTATCATTGTTGCATGACCTCCTGAAAAGGGATAAAGGTTGCACAAGAATATGGTAGCTGCAACAATCACACAACCAGACCAAAATGATATTCCACTTTATTCATTCACAAGTTCAAAATCATACAACGTCCAATATTCAATGTGCAGCGCAGATATATGAAGGGTTTAATGCCATGACCTTCCTGAAGTTCTCCTATAATATGGCATCCACAAGTCTGAGTATAATGGAATGCCACGACTAGCCTTAGAATCTTCTGAATATGGCTGCCAATATTTCCTATGCAAATTCCCTCCAACTTGAACAATAATCTCAATCTCCAATGTGCAAGAAATGTATAGTGTTACTCCACTAATTTGACTCTGCAGGAGACTCACAAATTTGAAAACCACTACGTTATCATGCAATGCATAACTCGTGTATGAAGCTATCAGCAAGCAGCCTTGGGAGATCTTTCACTCCTATAGCCACTGTTCCTCACGAGGGTTTTCGTCCTCAAGAAGCCAAGACTTTCCAGTCTAATCAACAAACCCTTATCAATTTTTCTCCAAAACATGAATGTGCAAAATAGCTCACAAAATGGTTTTTATATCCCCTCCAATTTCCTATGCCCAAGTTGGCATTTTAAATTCATTTTGTTTAATTTATTTTTTCATTTGATAACTCCATTAAGTTGGTGCCAAGCCGCCAACTTTATGAAATAAAATAATCCTTTTAAAAACCCCTTATATCACCTTTATCATAAATTCATTTAAATTAATAAATAACGCACTAAAGTTAAAACTTTTAATTTAACTTTACTATTACATTATTTAAACATGAAGCTTTGAACCATGATAACTGTCAGGATAAACCCATGGTATGTATACACCAACATTCTCCATATAGAAAAACTGCCAACTGACCAGGTCGATGACCACTTTGTGACTTACTAAAAATAGTATGGACCATAGTTACAAGACTCACTCGGAAGCGCCCAAACTCGGCGAGTCCCGAGCCGAGCACACCTGGCCGGGTCCTGGGAGCCCGGACGTGGACGCGGCCGAGTCCTACCGAGTCCTGGCCGGACTCGCCGGACTCGCTGGATGCGCCAGACTCACCGCTTCCCGGAGAGTCCCGAGCCCTGGACGCGGCCGGCGACAGCAAAAGCAAAAGTGAATAAAAAACATAAAAGTTGATGTTTAAGTTTGTTTTTTTTTTTGTGTTATATTATCTCCCCAACCCTAAAAGCAACCTCATTTCATTCATTTGGCAAAATAGGAGGAGAAGAGAGAGTTGTGAGGAAAAATAGGAGGAGAAGAGAGGGCAACCAGCAAGCTGTTGAAGACAAATACATGGCCACATACCATTTGGGAAGCTTCATAACAGCAAGGAGGTGCATTGAGAGCTCATTACCAGTGATTGGGAGGAGTTTGCATTGCATTCCAAGCCAAATATAAGAGGTAAGTTTGATTTTTATTGGTTTTTTTTGTGTTTTTTTAACAAATAATTCATTGTAATTTGAAAAATCATTGTTTTTTTTAGTTTGCATTTTTTTTTTACAAACCCTACTTGCAATATAAATAATTTTATAAACCCTACTTGTTATTGCAGCCACATTCATTTGCAAATCAAAACATATTATTATTTTCACAATGTCTCAAACCCCAGGCAGAAAAGACCCTGCTTGGAAACATGCTGAAATCTTTCCCGGAATGAAAAAAGGGGAAGCAAAATGTAAATACTGCAAAACAATATATCATGGAGGCATAAATCGATTAAAATACCATATTGCACGCATACCCATCCATGATGCAGCGGGATGCCCTATAGCACCTCCTGAGGCTGTCCGTGAAGTGTAGGTGCAATTATAAACTTTTGAATTGCAAAAAGAGATGAAAAAAAAACAGAAGCATGAATTGGTGAGTTTGGGAGTTGGACATGGACTTGGTGCTGTTGGAGATGCTTCTTCCATGCCTCCATACCGTCCTAGTGCTAGTGCTTGTGCTAGTGGTACTGCTTCTGCACCAGCTATCCCTGTGCATACTCCTACTGCTGGTGGCGCTAGTACTGCTAGTGGTAGTGGTAGTGGTAGTATTATTGGCCCTAGAGTTCGTAAATCTAGGGTGGACTCATATTTTGTACCACGCACTACTCCTGGTTCCCAACCGTCGCTTGAGAGCATGGGTTGGAACAAGGATGTACATGATGCAGCAAAAAAGACAATTGCAGACTTTTGGTACTACTGCACCATTCCCTTCCATGTAGCCAGGTAATTCTTTTTTGTTTAATTGTTTTAAAATTTATTATTTTAGAATCTAGATGTATCTCATTATCGAATTCAAATTTAGTGCAGTTAAAATCTTAAAACTTTTCATTTTACAATACTTATGTAAGTAACTTATTAATTTATTTATGACATGTTTTAGGTCACCTTTTTGGCAAAACATGGTTGATGCCATAACCATATGTGGGCCGGGGTTCAAAGCCCCTTCTGAAGATGAATTAAAGGGCCCACTTTTGACTCAAAAAGTGGCAGATGTGAAAGCACAATTAGAGGAGCAGCGTGAGCAGTGGAGGAGGATTGGTTGCACCATCATGATTGATGGTTGGACTGATAGGAGAAATAGGAAATTGCTTAATTTTCTAGTGTCCTCCGGAGGTAATTGTACTTCCCTCAATGCATTGAAATTTGAATTTGATTTAATGATTAATAATTTAATATGGCTGATTTTTGTTTTTTAATTTATTGAATAACTGGTTTTGCTTATTCTTTTAGGTGACACCATTTTCATTAAGTCCATTGATGCTTCTGCCCAATTCAAAAATGCCACATATCTATGTGAGGCTATAGAGGAGGTGATAGCTGATGTGGGGGAAGAGAATGTAGTGCAAATGGTGACAGATAATGTAGCAAACTATGTTGCTGCTGGTAGATTATTGATGGAGAGGCACCCTACTATATTTTGGACTCCATGTGCCGCCCATTGCATTGACCTCACGATGGAGGATCTTGGCAAGCTCCCATGGATCAAAACATGTGTGGATGCAGGTAGAAACATTTGCAAATTTATATACAATCACACATGGGTGTTTAACCTTATGAGGCAATACACGGGGTTGAGGGAGTTGTCTCGTCCTGGCATCACTAGGTTTGCAACTAATTTTATCACATTGCAATCCTTGATTCGGTCAAAGGCAGCCTTAAGGCGCATGTTTGTTGGTGAGGAGTGGTCTTCCTCATTGTTTTCTACAAGCATTGCAGGGATTGGTGTGGCCAATTGCATTTTTGATGAGCAAGGGTTTTGGACACCAGTGGAGGAGATTGTGAAGGTAAAATTTAATTTTTTATTATGTTTTAATTTTTAATCATATCTTTTATTTGTTTATTTTCATTCACACTTATTTGTGAAACATGTTTGCACTTTGCAGTTTATTGAGCCCTTGCTAGTTCTCCTACGAGTTGCAGATGGGGAGAAGCCCGCACTGGGATACATATATGAGGGCATGGATAGGGCCAAAGAGGCCATTAGATCAGTCTATGGTGGAGTTCAGGATAAGTATCGTCCCATTTGGGAGATCATTGATAGGAGATGGCAAAACCAACTTCATAGGCCCATCCATGCAGCCGCATGTTTCCTAAATCCGGCCTTCCAATTCCGCCGTGATATCCGTGGAGATAGAGAAATTCTTAGTGGGCTCTACTCGACGATAGAGCGGATGTTGCCCGCTGTTACTACACAGATAGTGCAGGAGATAGATGCCTTCAGTAAGGCACGAGGAGACTTCTTTGCACGTCAAATGACCATAGACAGTAGGACAACATTACTACCAGGTAAAAATATATTTAAGGGCATAATTGTCATCTTTTTATATTGTATTTTATTATTAAATGTTGAACTTGAAACTTGAAATGAGATTGATTTTGTTTCTTTTTCTCATCTCAGATAGTTGGTGGAGGTTGTTTGGTTCTGATGCACGGAACCTGTAGAATATTGCCATTCGTCTATTGAGCCAGCCATGCAGTTCATCTGGTTGTGAGCGCAATTGGAGTATGTTTGAGCTCATACACTCCAAGAAGCGCAATAGATTGATCGTCGAGAGGATGAATGACTTGGTCTATGTTCATTACAACCTTCGGCTCAGATACAGGAAGCTTTTTGACCACAACAACACCCTGATCAATGTAGATGAGGTTGATCCACAGTCTGAGTGGACCACTGAGGCTACAAATGCAGTCTTTAGTGACAAGGACCTTGATTGGGTGGACCAGGCAGAGAGAGAGGCTGAGGTTGTAGCCATGGCTGAGGAGGAGGCTAGAGCACGAGGAGACATAGCTGCTGTTGGTGAGAGTGGCATGGAGACTCAGACAGAGGCAGAGACTATGGCTGCAGCTGCAACATCATCCAGGAGCGTTAGACGCCTTCGTAGGAAGGATGTTGGCTCCACTATGCCATAGAGTCATAGAGTCATAGCTATTGTTTTGATATTTCATATTTGTATGGAACATTTGATGTTATGGATTTCATATTCCATGACTTTTGTATACATTTGACTAGTTTTATAATCTATATATCTAAGTATGCTATTTCCTTAGCAGCGCAACTACAATTTGTGTACTTTATACTTATGTGATGTTGTATACTTGTGTATGTGATCAAATTTGCTTTTATTTGTGTTGTATTCAATGAAGGGTGCTTGAAACAAGTTTTAAATCCTTAAAAATCTCTAAATTTCTAGGTTTTTTTCAACTTTTTTTCATTTTGCCGAGTCTGCGCCGAGTCTGAGTCCCGAGTCCCCGAGTCCTGAGCCGAGTCCCCCTAGCCGAGTCCGAGTCGAGTCCGAGTCTCGTTACTATGGTATGGACAAAGTGTCCAAATCATGCTCTGGAAGGTACACAACAATAACCCAAGAAACATTGAGCTGGGAAACACCAATCAAGTACAAATGGTTGATTAACAAGCCACAAACACCCTTAGAGGAGCCCCCTAACCATCCCGTTAGTCTACGGGGACCAAGTGGTAGACTAACCTCAACAATTGATGTCTGCCTACGAAAAGGGGACAATACAGTTCGCTCTCTCCAAGATTGCTTGTTCCCAAGCAATCCTCACCTGAACACCCTGGCTTGTCACCTGAATATCGAGATCACAGATAAGCCTGTAGAATGCCCCACTGTATGTCCTCTGCATCAACTGGATAAAGATAAAATCAAACTTAGCAATTCTGTCAACCACTATCCTAGTGTAAAGCAATCCTACCAAACATTGAAATCCTTGGATCCCGCATCCAAACTAGAAGTCCACCATTCCCAAAACCCGTTGACTTCCACTCACCACTTTGATAAAACCATCATCAATGCACTGTGAGTTTTGAAGCAACTCCTTAGGACCCAAACGAAATGATGTGCCAAGCATGTCACCACCTGGATCCCAAACCACCACATCCTCATGTCCACCAAACATGAGAAAATGGAAGTATCTCAAAGTGCTAGCAACACAAAACCACTCTCCAACTTCTGTAGATTTCCCATGGATGTGAAGAATTCCCATCATAGGTGCCAAAAAATGTATAGCAACTCCTCCTAGGTTGCTGATATGGAACAGATCAGCAGCCTTACGACTGGAAACCTGACCTATGGGGATGCAAATAATATCACCGAGGTCATAGAATGATAGAGTATCAACTTGATGCCACTCTCCAATGATGAGGAGATGATGCAACTCTTCTCCAAACTCTCAAAAAGCCGCTGTCCTCCAAAAGTTATGAAAGAAATCTATGTTCCATGAAGTAGGACAGCCATCTCCTATCAAATTATGGAGTAGAACTTCATCACTGGGGGTTGGAACACCAATGCCATCATGTTCACTAGGATCATGGCTCCATTGAAACTTCCTTCCTCCAAGTGTATGCCACACAAGGGTAAGTGCCTCCATCGAAAATCCTTGAAGTAAGGAAGCTGCAAACTCTACCAAAGAGTCATCTACATGATGAGACTCCGATTCCTATACTGGTATGCAACCATTTGGAGGAAATAGAGTAGAAGACATGCAGTTTTTGGTTCCATCTTCTAAAAATGGAAACACATCATACCAGAGTGGATTATATAATCCTTGAGCCAACCCACATTTATGCATCATCAAATCATCTATGTGCGGGCTGAAAGAAAAATGATGAGCACTCCTTACTATGTAGTCAAGGTGAAATTCACCCGCTTGTGCCAATGGAAGACCTGAATAGTCACTGGGATTCCACGTCTCATCATTCTCATTGCATGAATTAGGAGGTGGCTCACATCTCAGATCATGAAGGGCAGATTTGGTATTGGCTCTGTAAGTCCTCTCTGCAAACTTGATGGCTAAGTCCCTATTTGAGAGCAAATGGAGGAAGTCTGATTTCATTCCCTCTAGGGCATGTTTGATAGTTTGTAGACATGATATAGAAGTTCCAACTACTACCCCTTTCTACCTTTTTTCCAATGGAGCTGACCACAAGAGGTATTCAACAAACTTGTGCGTGCTATCAAAGCAAGCTAAGGTCTGGACAATCTTATCTTCTGTGACTTTCAGCTGCTCCTTTAGTTCTCGTGACTCACTAGGCTCAGGATTACAATCAGCCTCAACAAAAACATTTCTTGATTTGCTTACAAGTGTAGGAGACATGCTTTCACTAGATGATGTCCTACAATCTTCATGTAAAATGAATGGAACGGCATTATGACCCAACACGCTAGCCTCAGAAGAATCCACCTCCTCATCACAAGATGTACCAATAGCAATCTTACATTGCCAATATAGAGACTTGTGCCCTTGTCACTTGTGGATGCATGCACTTCACTATTGGCTGGTCCACAAGGTGTATGCACAACTACCTCTTTCGTATCTATGTCTTGAGCCCTCAATTGGCTCTCCCACAAAGGTGACTCATGATCTCCATGATGCAAGCTATGTGTACAATCAGAATTTTTTGAATCACACCTGCCCTCAAACTGCAAATTTGAAATCTCCTCTTGCTTGACCATCATAAGGGGTTCTCCCCTCAAACCATGAGTACCACTCTCATCCTCAGGTGTTATGGCAGCCATAGAAGAGTGGATTTTTGCTATGGATGATGATGATTGAGAAAAACTCAATTGCTCATAGAGTTCATCAATCTGAATCTCTGATTCTTGAAGGGCCATTTGAGTACTTATCAAAGAATCCTTAGTAAACCTTAAGCTCATAGGAAAGCTTTTCAACTTCCTCTTCTTTTCCTTTCAATGCATCAAAATAGATCTCACCAAGAATGAGAAGGTGATTTCTATTGGAGAGTAGCTGTAGGCAATATGACTTCATTACCACTAATGCTTCTCTAAGTGCCTGAGATACTAAAAGGGAAAGTTCTCCATCAAGGTTCATATGTATCCTTGAAGACCTTTAACAACATTTTGCCATCAACTTATGCGTATCATCAAAATGATTTATGGCTGCAATAATCTGGTCCTTATTTACCTTCAATTGCCCTGCTAAATGATGGGCCCCCTGAGACCTGTCATCCTCATACAAATTTTTTGATTTATGATCAGCATCATGCAACACTAAATCAAATTTGTTTTTAAGGTTAATAACAGTACCATCAACGACAAAAATGCCATCCCTCATGCATGACCGCGGAGATAAAGTTAGGACAACACTATGGTCAAAAGTACATTCATCCCAAATGGGATCCTCATCATATGTAGAGGCCTTCACACCCTGATCCCAAGTGCTAAGATGCTGATTGCTTTGTTTGAGGAAAATGTGATTACTGTATTCCTCATGATCGGTTGCCTCTGTGAATAAATCATTCTCCAACTCCCTAGTACGGGCATCATGATAGTCATTCCCCTCCATATCTTGCAATGTCAAGTAGGTCTTATCCAAACCTCTTTTTTCAACACATGCTGAATTTTCTGAATTGCCATCATTGGTATGAAAAACATCCATCCCAAAGACACCCAAACTACAATTTGATTCCTTGCCAAAATGAGGTAAGGGTGATGAAGCAATGCTAGGCTCAAATAGAGGAGCATCAAATGAACTCATACCTTCTTGTAGCTGATCTAACATGGCTGGTTTGACAATCTCCATGGTAGTATCTTCTTCAAACTTCATGTGCTCTTCATTTGTAGCTTCACTAGGAGACTCTCCTTCATCCTTGTCCTCATAGGGCTGAAGTGAACTTGTGACTTTGTTTTCTTTAGGGCTTAGAGTCCAATCTTCCATGCATCTTGACTAATTTTTATCTTCCCCATGATCACTTGTAGGCAGCATGCCATCAAGTCACAAACTAGTGCTTCTTCTTCCTTCTCTAACCCTTCTTCATGGTAACCTCTGATTTTTCTTTCATTATTCTTCTAATGTACTTCACCAAGCCCATTTTTCTAGGTTTCAAGGTTACAACCAAACTCAAGAAATCATCAAAGGAAACCTGTTTTTCAAACCCCTCAGGCATGCTTTGGTACTCTTCAAAGAGTTGGATAGCTTCTTGTTCATAACTCCTCTTGATCTGGTCTTCAACCTTGCTGAAATCCATTGTCAACTTTGAATTTTACTGAATCTCCCAATAGGATGGCAGGAACTTGGGCTCTGATACCACTGTAATGTCCCACCCCAGTTGGAACAAATATTTTGCGATTTTGCTCAGTTTGACATATGGAACATTTTGTCAAACATCCAGTGTGCTAACTAGATTGAGGAGTTTCAACGGTTTTATAGTTTGCAATTCACATACATTGAACTCAATAAAGACAATAACATATACTGCATTATTTTAGTTTGACAACTCATACATTGTAGTAGAAATAAACATAGAACTCTTCTTAGTTATATTTCAGAATAATGGCAACAACAAATAACAATCCAGATATTCAGTTACAAACCCAAGGTGTTTAAATACCAATTTGTAGAGTTGGTGTGAAGTGCCACGGCTAGCAATGAGCGTCCAACTGTGAAGAAGAATTGGTGTAGCCAAACAACTACAGGAAATCATGCCCAGGACTTAGCTTCACGCCCAACAATGCATACACGCCCTTTTCCACAACAAATTTTGCCACCAAAGTGTACAGTGATGGGAATAATGAAGGTTTTTTCCGTTCTACAGACCCTGCGACCTCCTCTCTGATGCCCACGACCCCCTTATCACTGTTGCATGACCTCTTGAAAAGGGATAAATGCTGCACAGGAATATGGTAGTTGCAAGAATCACACGCTCATACCAACATGATATTCCACTTTATTCATTCACAAGTTCAAACTTGTACAACGTCCAATATTCAATGTGCAGGCGTAGATATATGAAGGGTTTAATACCACGACCTCCCTGAAGTTCTCCTATAATATGGCAGCCACAAGTCTTAAGTATAATGGAATGCCACAACCAACCTTAGAATCTTTTGAATATGGCAGCCAATATCCCCTGTGCAAATGCCCTCCAATTTGAACAATAATCTCAATCTCCAATGTGCAAGAAATGTATAGTGTTACTTGTTGGTTGAAAATTTTGTATACTTGGGAAAGCGTACAAAATTGTGGTTTCAACCACAACACGTGAGATAAAACTCTCCTAATTAAGGTTAGGCTCCCCCTTTAACTAAATAAGACTAATATGGGTAGGACAACAATCGTTCCTCTTATTTCAGGAAAGATTATATTCTTTTCTCTTCGCAGAAAAGCAATAGCAAACATTAAGAAAACTTATTACAGCAACTATGCAGTGAAACCAATAAAGAGGAAATAAAGTTTCTTGAAAGCACAAAGACTTCCATCACTTCCTCTGGGACGGGAAAACAACCAACAAGTGCAAAGTCTTGAAGACCTGAAATCCTATCTACCCTTTTTAGAATGATTACCTAATGATAATATACAGCATAAGATAGCACAAAGTCTGCGACTATGATGTACCTATTAACTACTTTAAATGAGAACTACCGCGAGCACAAAGTCTTGCAATTCTTCTCAATTTCTAAATACTAACTACGGATTCAATCTTTAACATTTACAACACAAAGTCTGCAGATATTTCAATTGAATCTCTCTTCAGCAATATTCCACAATCTCCAAGTAGTCACAAAGTAATGCTCCAAAATGACATAAGAACACAAAGGATGCAAAGTAGGGCTTCAACACAAAGTCTAAAATTCCAACTCTTTGATATTACTTGAAAACTCACAACTTATAACTATAAAGCTCAAAGTCTTTATGAGTACAAAATTCTGTAGAAATTTCTTGCTTGCTAAAAAGATAAATTTTACACTAGACCCCCTCAAGTATTTATAGGAGAGAAGTCTTGAGAAAAAGGTGGGAGGATCCCAACTAACTTGAGAAATTCTCTCAACCACTAACTAACTACAGTTGACTTATTCAACATTACAAGTTCTATTGTAATTTGACTTGTAATGTAATTACATGTTCTTACAATTTACAACTTTGCAAGTGATATGATTACTTGCAATTACATTTTTCCATTTTACATGTAATTTGTCAAAACTAAAATTACAAATACATAATTGAAACTATTCTAAGTGTCTGAAGACACGACTTGAACTACATCATCCTTGATTGAATCTTCATGCTGCTGTTTGGAAAACATTCTTCCATCTCTGTCTTGAAAGCATTCTATGCTCATCAAACATTCCCGTCACTTATTCACTTTCTTGTATGGATTTGTCACTTTCCTAGCTCTTAGGACCGTCTTCATCTTCATAAATTTGTACTGCAACTTGATATAACTGCCCCTTGACATAGAACACCATATTTTTTTGTCATCCTCTATCAATGAAGTCCTCATGCTTAGAAATACATCACAAACTGCTTTTTAGTCAATTGTCTTTTCCTTTTCATAATTCTAAGATGTCTTGATTTACTGTCCTATCTCAATAGATCTGTATAGTACTGCCTTTTCATGTTACTAATTTCAGTAGGTAAGAAGATATTTTGGTAAAAAACATCCATTTTGAAGTTCTCTTGGAAAGATCATCACTTTCCCTTGGCATGACTGTGCTTCAGCTGCTTGTTGTTCTTTCTTTGTATCATATGTAGTAATATAACATAACTTTGACCTCCATTACATTGTCTATTCCATATCTTCAGTTGAATCTACCATCCTATTGCCTTTTCTCTTATCATCATTCTCTGCCTTACGCTCACAAGTTATAAGTTGATAAAACAAATTACAAGTTGCTGATAAAAGCAATTTCAGGTCTAGAAACCAACATTGCAAATGATTTCAAAACATACAAGAGATCATGTTACTTGCAATTTCCTTGTGTGGCTTCGTCATGTGGCTGTTATTTCCTTGTATCATTCTCCAACCTTGGAATTTGCTTGAAAAATAAGGCCCATGCCTTATATTATTGATTTGGTAGGTCATGTGTGCAAACAAGACTAACAAGAATGAGACAAAGGGGCTGCAAAAGTGAGGCCAAAGCTCAATTTCGGGTTTTGGAAGGTTGATTGCAAGTGACATGAAACTTGACTTTTACCTTTCAACTTGTAATTCGGGTCTCAAGACCCCCATTACAAGTTACATATTAATGAAAAGTTACATGAGATTTATAAAATGACTAAAAAGTGCTTTTCACTTGCAATTCGGGTCTTAAGGCCCCCATTGCAAGTTACATGAAATTTAATAAAGTGACTAAAAGCACTTTCACTTGCATTTTGGGTCTCAAGGCCCCCATTACAAGTGACATATAAAAAGTAACCTTATAAAAGCTTTCAACTTGGAAATCGGGCTTTAAGACCCCCATTACAAGTTACATGGATTTTATAAAGTGGAAAAGTGCTCTTCACTTGCAATTCGTGTCTCAAGGCCCCCATTGCAAGTTACATGAAATTTATAAAGTGGAAAAAACACTTTCACTTGCAATTCGGGTCTTAGGGACTTGATTGCAAGTAAAAGTATCACTTGCATTTTAGAACTTAAAACCCCCAAACTTGCAGTGAGGTCTTCGAAACCCAAAATTGACCAAAAACACACAAAAAATGACTTAGAATTCCATGAAAACGGACGAGAGTGAATGAAAAATGTTGGTCAAAAGGACTATAGACCCAAAACTTAAAGTGCCCAACCTCTATACCTCGTAATACGTGCGTTGAGGCCAAAAGGTCCCTACTTGCAATGGTGATAAAAAATCCTGAAATTGGACAAAACAAGGGGAAAAACATGTCGAAATATTCCCAAATTTCACACAAGGCAAAATAGGAAGGAGACCAATGGCTTCACAATTCAATTGGAGAATTTTGGTGCCTCGAAATGCGTGCCATAGAGATTTATAAAGAAATTTTAGGCAAAATTTCATATGGGTTGTCCAATTTTGAAAATTCAAAATTGAGGACAACATTACTCCACTAATTTGTCTCTGTAGGAGACTCACAAATTTGAAAACCACTGCGTTATCGTGCAATGCATAACCCTTGTATGAAGCTATCAACAAGTAGCCTTGGGAGATCTTTCACTCTTGTAGCAACTGTTCCTCATGAGGGATTTTGTCCTCAAGAAACCAAGACTTTCCAGTCCAACTAGCAATTCCCTATCAATTATTCTCCAAAACATAAATGTGCAAAAGAGCTCACAAAATGGCTTTATATCCAATCCAATTTCCCACACCCATGTTGGTTCATTTTATTTAATTTATTTTCTCGCCTTATAACTCCTTTAAGTTGGTGCCAAGCTGCCAACTTTATGAAATAAAATAATCCTTTTAAAATCGTCTTATATCACCTTTATCATAAAGTCATTTAAATTAATAAATAATGCACTAAAGTTAAAACTTTTAATTTAACTTTAATATTATGTTATTAAACATGAAGCTCTAAACCATGATAACTGCTAGGATAAACCCATGTTAAGTATCCGCCAACATTCCCGATATAGAAAAACTGCCAATTACCTAGGTTGCTGACCACTCGGTGACTTACTAAAAATAGTATGGACAAAGTGTTTGAATCATGCTCTGGAAGGTACACAACAATAACCTAGGAAACACTGAGGTGGGAATCACCAATCAAGCACAAATGGTTGATTGAAAAGCCACAAATGCCCTCAGAGGAGGCCCCTAACCATCCCGTTAGTCTACAAGGACCAAGTGATAGACAACCTCAACAATTGATGATTGCCTAGGAAAAGGGAACATTACAATGATCCTTCTCCAATGTGGGTATGGGGTCTCTAACATCTGCCTGTAATGTCCCTTACCCGGACTTGCCCTAAAATCCGTTTGTCTGCCCTAGAATTTGCTTGTTGATTAGGTTTAGGGTTTCTTCTTTCCAAATGAATGTCCTTTTAATACAATGACCCTAGATTAGAATCTGTATTCATCACATTAACAACATATCTATTAGCATTAATATCTAGATATCAAAAATAAGACATAATCATAATGCAATTATGCAGACATAATCATACTTGTAGATTGAAAACTTAAGAAGAGTCACTCAGCCCATCAGGAGAGGAGAATCCCTAAGGGGCCTACAGTGTACCACCTTCCAATGCCCAACCCTTATCTCAGGCCTGTGGGGCAGAAAGCCTAGGTTGAACCCTCACCCTTCCATGACCCAACCCTTGCAATGGGCCTGTGGGGCAGACTGCCCAACCCTTGCTTTGGGCCTGTGGGGCGGAACCTGGGTGAGGTTTTTAGACGAACTGCTTAAGTCAAGACTCAGCTCTCCTGGCGGGATTACAATCACAATTCAAACAATTGATATGCAGTCACCAAATATATAATCATTAGTGATTCATTTGCATTTATACATATTATGCTATGACAGTATTCAATCTGAGTATACAGTTCATTGAGTCCTAGCATGATGGTATATTAGAGTGCAACAATAAATAAAGCAATATTTATGTTAATATGTCATTCATCATATTCCTTCAATCCTTGATGCAAATCAATACAGTCTACAGATCTAACATTAGTTCGATACAAATGTAATCTATAGAATCAAACGTCAATCAAGTGTATCTACAGATTACTTGTCATTAGATTCATCATGACATGCTGGGGTGGAACCATGTCTATGGAAGGTAAACAATCATTGGCTATGGTCAATCAAGGACTACACAGTCTGCCTAAATAGAATGCAGATGTTCTTTCGAATCCAAAGAAGCTATTCTAGATTTGACGCCTTAGGGCGATTTGACTTCACAATTTAATCACAGCAAAGGAAACTAGGTTATTTGATAAGAATAGTTAAGAATGTAGTCAACACAAGGGTCAAAGTATGGAGACATGGAACACATACAAGATGCTGACAATATCATTATGTCACACTTTTAGAGAGCTGAATATTAATGCTAAGTGAAGGAAACTCACATTGGTTAGATGTGTCTGCAATAGTTGTTCGTTTCGTGTGTCAGATATCTTCTAATGAATGTGAAACCCGAGTTGATGACTAGTGCTCCCTAACCTATTATTTAGAGTCCCCCATAAGCTTATGTTCCAATCCATGGTTCTTGTTCCCATGATGATAATGATTGGTTTGTGGCACCCTTTATCTCCAAGACTATGAGAGTTTGCGACCCTTTTGTCAAGATGCATCGTTTACAAATGAAGATATCTCTTGGTGATAATAGGGTGCTTTGTTAGATTCTTAAATGTAATCGATTAATACTTAATAATATTTATGTGCAACGATGTATCTTTTGTAAGGTGAAATGCCTTCTCCTATTATGTATTATTTCCTTAATTGTTATTTCTCCTTCCATTCTATTCCTACTAATTTCCTCTATCTTCTCTTATTTCATATCCTCCCCTTCGGATAGGTTGGTATAGAGTAAGATATATATCACACTAAAATGTTCCTTTATTGTAGGGATGCATCCCTTCTCCATCGCAGTCTTCCTTAAAGCACTTATTAGTATCTTAACTAATTGATGTTTGTAATCGTCATGTTGGGTTAGCTGTAGTTTACTTACTAAATCAAAGAAAATGATTCCTCCACTGGTCATTGATTGTTTCTCAAGTTGAGGCGGTTAACTTAATCTATGCGTATATTTGGTGGGAGTCAATCGGTAGTCTTTTAATGAGAATTTCCATCGTTCCCTCTATTAATATATTCAACGCACATGTTTATTATCCCCTACTGGAGACGCCTCTCCTCAACATATCGTGGCCTTGGTGCTGTGGAGAGCTTGATGCCTTCTCGTTGATTCCCAGATGAGGATAGTCAGTGGTTTTTTACAGATGATATTGATTTTGCTGGTAACATCTATGTATGTGGTGACGTTTTGACTAGGAAGCCCAACACGTATTTACAAGAGTTTACTATGCCACGGTGGGATAGGCCCGATGGATTTGATTAAAGAAAAAGTTCTCGAATAATATGGCACGACACTCAGCCATAATCCGTTCGGCTGAAAGGATCGAACCTATTTGAATTATATATGTTTGTTTTTTATCACCTTTAACTCTACATACCATTCTAACTTCTGACTTTAATATTTGTTTCTTTATATATATATATTTACTCTTTATAATAAGTTAAGTTCATTGTCTTCTATTCTGGCTATTGTCGCCTGTATCAATGCTGACCAGAGGAAGTCCTATATACCCTCGGAGCTGTTATATATGCTAGCTGATGATATTTGAACCGAATATGTTAATGCCTACATAATATATTATTATAGTCTATGAACGTTTGGCTATGTTGAGATTAATGATGAAGCTAATGTGAAGGGCATTCTATAACATTCTCGGGTATTTAAGTTCTATATTGTATTGTTTTCTATTGTCTCTCTAATGACCTCTATCCTCATTTATTTTATTGTTTAGCTATCACAATAATTTTCTTAATAATATTGGGGTATAATATTATTACAATATTATCTCTGATAATTGTAATAATATTTAAATTGAAATTTTATAGTACTGACATCTATTTTTTTGGGAGTTGTATAATTATATTTAATTTTGATAATATAATAATTATAATTATGATATTGTCTTTGACAATCTTCATTATAATGACATCAAATTTAAATATATATTTTGTTATTTTTCCACCATGATTTTGGTGACATGATACTGCGCTACTATCTTTTAATAAATCGGTGAGGATGCCATGACTAGTGGTATGCTTAAAATATTTTAATGCCTAGGGGAATACTTTAGATAGGTTGGGGGTTTGTTTTCTCTTAGTGGACATGGTTTATAATTTAGGGGATAGAGATTAATTAGGGATTTTGACTTCTAGAGGACAGCTAAGGCGGGAAACTCACAAAATATGAAAGATAATATAGAATGCTTGAAGCTAGAATACTTGGTGGAAGAATTACAATACCTTTCTTCAAAAACCAACAATTATGGATTTTGCACTTAACAGTTACTTCATGTTCCAAAGTGTTCTTCACCAACAATTCGACCAACCTGAATCTCAACATAATCTTATGCAGCTATAGTGAATTTACCTTTGGCTCTAGAAGAGCAAAATTATATTTGCTTAGGGCTCAATTCAAATGGTACCTTGCATAAAAATTGACAATTGTGTTCTTGGAATGCATGGGCTTATACCCATTTATGTTTTCTCATTTAAATAATTAATTGTAATGTCCCCTTCTCGAGCCTGATCTTTTCAGTGACCATTGGCCTATTCCGGAGACTTGTAGGCTAGTCGGAAGGTAAAATTAGGGTTTCCTATTTTGAAGGATGCTCTTGCTCAAGGTTGGTTGTTTCAATGGCGGATTCTTTCTGGGTTTTCAGAGAGCTTCGCAGTAGTATGTTCTTCTTGGCATTCTGATCATCTTCAGGAATTTACTATATTTAGTAAATTCTATTTCGGGCAGTGGGCTTGTTGGTCTCAGCACAGTTGACTTTCCTCTTCAGTTGTCTCAATTGGTTTATTCAGTTTTTGGCTTCAGGATGCAGTTTCGGAGAGATAAGTTCATTTCACTTAAATAACATTATATTTTAATGTTATAGTACCCCTTGGCCTAGTCTATTGACTTCATGTTGTTTTGAAAAGTGGTCTTTTGAGGGTGGCGCCTTCATTGAAGATTATTTTATTATTATTAAGGTCAAATTAAGCCTTAAGTGGGATGCCTTTATTTAAGTGAGGAATTTAATTAAAAGAAGTCAACTTGAAGATTTGAAGAAAGGGACGCCATCTCTTGGGATTAGGGTTTTGACTCTGAAAAAAGAAGGTTAGGGTTTCGAGAAGGTCAACAGCAAATTATAAAAGGAAGCCTTGGGTTCTCTTTTCAGCATCTTTTGTCTACAAAAATGTTATGTTGCCAGATTGGCTTTGGGATTGCTTCGAGGAATGAAAGCCTCCTAGCTTGGCATTGCTTCTCGCTTGAAAGATAGCGACTAGTGGTGAAGTAGTTTAGTGTTGAGTGATTTGTAGTGGATTTCTGCATTGTAATTCATTGTGTGGTTTTGTAGATCAGCTTATTTGCATTTTAGTGAAATTCTAGAGTTGCATTTTCATTACAGCAGATTGTCTTTTTATTCATAAGTCAAAAAATACAAAAAAAATCATTTTGGGTATTGTCTCATTGTGTTTCCCTGTTGGAGGCAACTCTTCATGAATATTTGCAGATTTTAATATGAAGTTTATGATTTTATAAAGCAAATTCGTCATTCCTTGAAGGCCGTACTTTCTGGGGTGTCTTGGGATTCGTGCTAGTAATTAATAACCACTTTTAGTTGCCATTTCTTATTACTAAACTAGGCGCCATCTTTTTGAAGGTCTATTGCATCAAACTTGAAGTCATTCGGATCAGTTTTGAGTGATATATGAGCAATTTAGTGGGTTACAGGCATGCTGGTTATATAATTTAAAGTGCAGGTCTGTTATAACAGATTTGAGGAAATTTGCATTCTCCTTCTTGGATTGGTGTTAGGAAATCATTAAAGGCTTTGTGAAAGATTCCTTATTGTTGCAGCAAATTGAAGAGCTCTAATACTTGATCTTGCAGGCCTTATATATTTCATTGTAAGCTGAACAGTAGTACTGTCAGCACTTCTCTTAGTCTTACTTTACTTTTTGTAATCGCAATTGTATTCCTTTGATCTCCGCCATATGGTCGCCTCATTTCCATACTGGAATTGGGTAGCACATACTTGGTGTTGAGTTTGCTTTCAGTATACTAGATGGTAGGGACCCTCTGACCACATGCTCGTCGTTCGCTGGCGCATCCTTGGTTAGAGTTCTTGTATAAGCATTTCAATTAAGACCCTCTGACCATATGCTCGCCATCATTGGCGCCATCCTTGGTTAGAGTTCCTTCCAGCTCTGTTTCGGCATTCAAATCCTTTGACCAATGCTCACGCCTTGCCCTCATCGGGATCCTGGTGTACATTCTGGTTAGAGTTGCTTCAGCATGGTTTTGGTTTAGAGCTAACCTTAACGAGTGCGTTTGTTTGTAATTTGCAATTGAAAAAACAAAAAAAAATTGGTTCGGAATATTTCATTAATGCTCACAAACACTTGGACTTACACCGATTTCATTGAGTTGGTTAACACCTTTGAAGCTTCTTTGATCTCAGTTGTAGATTTCCCTTTAGTCTCTCAAATCAATAGTGTCATGCATTTGTGGAATTTTAGTCTTTAACTAGTGACTTGTTATTGTGCGGGATTAGAGTTAGGTGTGGGCTTCTCATTGGTTCAAATGGACATCTCAGCCACCAACTAGCGGCCATTTGTACCATTTGGGTCCATTGGTCATTTCATACAATTGTTGCCTATTCATGGACTTCAAATATTACTTGCCCTTCAACTGTGTGCTCGTTGATGAGAGTTCATGTCCTAATCTGCCAACCTTCCAAGTGCTTGTTAGTTGAGCATCTTGACAGTTAGCATTATAGCTCATGGTTGAGAAATTCCACGTCTACAGTTCTATTGAGGTTGCCAAGAGTGCAAGTGAAATTATACAAAGTCATGACAATGGCATGTGATCAAGCAAACACCCTTATGAAATCATGCATGGTGGTGTGCAACAAACAATGCATGTTGGCACACAATGAGACCTATTATGTGCAAGGTGTGCTAGTTGTGAAGGAGAACATGTGAATTCCAAAGATTGCTAAGGTGCATGCAATGTTCTTAGAGGCTTGTGTGACTATGCTTTGACCATTTTCCCTATCTGAAGAAACAATGACCTCCAATGTGTTACTAGTGAGTTGTTGAAATTGAAGATGGATCCACTGAAGCTTGTACCACTTTGCTTGATCTACATATTGCCCCACCTTAGTCACTTTGATTAGATGATGTGAATCTTGGCAAGTTCTTGTCATGGCTTGAATGATCTCATCTTGTGCAATACTATGCAAGTGCTCAAGATCTAATTCTAAAGGATGTTAAGTTGATGCTTGCTCAAAAAGAGGAGGAAAGTATGGCTCAAAGAGTTCCACATTGAATGTTGGATGCAAACCCAAGTACTACGAGAGATCAAGAACAAAAGTGTTCTCACTAGCTATGTCTAGAATGGTGTTTGGACCTGTTGGTGTGTGTTTTGAATACGCCACCATACACAGAATAAAATGCCCAAGGACACTTTATCCTCTCTTGAAAAGTAATTGCAAATACCTAGAAGATAATACAATGACTCCAATGTTTCTTTTGGCCAGGTTATGACATATGGACAAGGTCAGTGGGCGTTGTGATTTGCTGGTAATCACAAGGGGACTTACAGAAAATTCATTTCACGAGTCGAGGACTTAGACAGTTTTATCATTGAGGCTCTTTCGATGGGTGTTTCAGATTTTCCAAAAAAAAGGGCAAAAGGATAAGGGTTTAGAAATCTAAACTACGCCTAAGGACTCAAGAGACGGCAGTGAGGAGATAAAATAGGGTAACCACACTTTGTTTCGCCTCCTTTGGACAACTACGCAAAGTGGGTGCAATCTTCAAAGGAAGTGATAATAATTTTCATGTTTGAATTGAAAACAAACAGAAGTTAAGCATCCACAATTTAATGGCTCAGACTAACTTTGCACATCGAATACAAATCATCCATTCGACAAAAGTATGAGCTAAATCTTATCTACCACTGCTATCAAATCTATCATCCACTTAACAAACATATAAATGAAATACTAATCTAATTCTACTCTAAGTGTTGAAGGAGAAATATTAAACCTTGCACACTATTTGAAAACAAAAGTGATTCTAAGCAAATCATGCACTAGAGCTTTTATTGACGGAAATAGTCTTGTCGCAACAATATTATACTACTCACTTCACAAATTGTAAATGAGAGCAATCAAGTTTATATAGAGTTCATGAATTTGAATAAACGACTCAGATTAAAAATGAGCCAACGGCCAAGATCGAAACAAATAAACCCTAATTAGGGTTTCCCAAAATGACTTCAGTAAACAGAGAGTTGATAGGGTGATGTGGCGCTTGGAGCTATTTTCAAGGAATTACATCTCGATCCTCCCGCGTTGCCGTGTGTTCGATGAATCTGGACACGATCAAGGCAACTTCATCCATGGTGACCTGAGGAAGCATTCCGATCTTGAATTCCAGTTCGTCTACACTCTCGGCGCATCTGGCAAAGGTATCCTCCCACTCTGGCTTGGTCTTCTCAAAAGACTCTCGGATGCTTAAGAAGTTCGCCAATTTGACCCAATCCTGCTTCAAAATAGGTCCAGTGATGGCGAAGATGCCTTCTTGGACCTTCCCTTTCAAAACCTCTAACTGCAGGTCATTCTCTCGTAGAGCCTCCTTAACCAGGATATCGGCGATCATGTTGAGAAGTTTGGCCTGAACTTCTTTGACCTGTTCTTCCAATCTGATACCATCAACCTTCACCCTCTCTAAGACTTCGCCTCGTGCCGTCAAGGCCCAATACTAGATGTGGAAGTCATAGGCTGCTCCTGCTGCAATAACACCTCCGTCTATTAGCTCCTGCTTAGGAACTCCTTTCAGAATCCTAAGGCAAGGGATTATCCTATCTTGCACATCCGGAAGGTTATCCCACACTTCTGCCAAAGCGGCCAGCCTAGAAAGTAGGGCAGTGGCCTGACCATAAAACAGAGTCAACCTCTCTACGGATGCCTCAGCTTCAGTCCCCTTCGCTGCTATCCATTCTCTGGCTTCCCGAACTGTGACCACGTTTTCTTCTATCTCCTTAACGCCCCCCTGTGAAGAGTTCGGGAGTAGAGGAGCTACCGTGTTGTCTTGATCAAGTGGCTTGATCAAGTGCTGGATATACTCCTTTAGGCGCTCAATTTCTAACTGGCACTCCTTCCTCTTGGCTACCTCCTTCGCCAACCTTGACTTGATAGTGGACACAGAATTGTCCAAGTCTTCAATTTCTTGGCCCTTCGTGGTTGGGCCCAAGTCAATGGTCGTGATGGCATAATCTTGTGGAGCCATGTCCTCCTGTGGCCTATCCATTGTAGGCACTGCAATCTGCACTGTCCTGTTGCCGGCTCCGTCTCTTTGTATGCTCGAGAATTTCTTTGCTGGCTTCTTAACTGCAGTTTGCGTAAGTCTGGCCAAGAAGTCAGCAGTGTCATCCTCTTCTAGCTCCTCCACTGGCACCTGTACTTTCAGCCTCTCCCTTAGCCAATCTGGGATCGTTGGCTGCTCTATGCCTTCATCTTCCGGCCTGTCTTCTCTGTCAAGAACGTCCAAAATTCCCTTAAGGGCTGAAATCATTCCTTCCTGGAAATCCTCGTTTTGGGTGTCCACATTTTCATCATCGGACTCCAATATTTCTGTGCCCGTGGGAGATGGTGGCGCATCTTCATCCGGCTGAGGCTCCATATTGTTCTTCGGAATCGGGGAAGGATCCCTAATGTCAGCCAGTGAAGCATCTACAGTAGCCAGCATCTCTTCAATATTCCTGGATGCGGCCGAGTGGGAATGCTTTACCTTAGCCTGCTTCTGAACTGGCTCCTTGCCTGCAGCTATCTCCTTCCTTTTCCTGGAAGTGGTGGCCTCTATCATCTCCACGCCCTGGGATGCGTCTGCATTGGAAGAATAGGATTCCGCCTCATTCAACATATCATAAGTCAAGGTTATCCTTTTTCGTCTCAGCTCCTGAATCTGTTGATCAACCCACCACTGTGTATACTTGATGACAGGTCTCATCAAAGTATTCAAATCGGCATGCTCGGGTTCTGACCATCTGACCACCGGCAAGGGCAAGCTCTCATCAAGGTGCGGCTGTATGTGCTGTCCATCTTCCTCCAACTGATCCGGCACTCGACAAAGTTCTGTTGTTCTGATCAAACTGACAGGCAATCTGGACCACATCTTTCGCCTAACTTCAAACTCGTCCGCAGCATTTGCCCAGAAATCTTCCAGTTCAACCCTATGCTTATACCTCCTTCTGTTCGCCGTCTTGATGTGATGATGCGGATCAAAGTGGCTTCTAGATGGATAGGTAGCGAAAGGATAATGCTGAATCTCAAGCCTGACACTATCTGCTGCCTGTGATGATGGGCAAGACTCCAGCATGTTCCCTATAAAGAAGGGAAAGGTTACTGCCGCCTTTTGCTTTGTTCGTTGGAGGTCTTGAAATTCTTCTAGCTGCCTTAGTACTTCCAACAGGACCATCTTGTTAGTTGGGAAAATGGGCAAACGATATGGGCTCCCAGTGAATCCCTGGATTCTGATGTACGTATATCGGGGATACTGGATAAACCATGACACATATTTGCCAATCAACTTCTTGGCCTCAGGAGTCAGCCGTTGATGCGTCCCTCCCTGGAGTATTCTGGTGATATACATAAGGAAGGCGTCATGAGCTCGCCGGAAGTGCGCCTTTTCTTTCAACTGCAATTGTGGATAGCAGTCGTATGCCTTCAGCTCATTCGATCCACTGCCGACCGTGCCCTTGCATATCAAGCCTACATACTTGCAAGTCCTAGCCAACATGTAGATGACATAAGAACTCATATAAAACGTTTTAGTTTTCTCCAAGTTGACAAGCTGCTCGTGGAGGTTGTTGCTAATCATTCGTGACCAGTTAAACATCTTTACGCCCTTTGTGATGTCCTCAATAAAATAGTATATCCATGGCTCAAATGGCGCCCCCAAAGGACTGCCTGCTATTCTGTTCAGCAAGATAATGATGTCTCCGTAGTCCTCCTTGAAGTCCGTACGCATCAACTTCTTGGGCATTTTTTTGATCGACGGCCTAGGCTTGTCCAGCCATGACTTGTTGATGTTGGCGGCACAAAGGTCAGGCTGCTCATCATACAATCTCTGGGCGTCTTCCTTAGTTTTATAAGTGGTCTTAGGATACGAAGGAATGCCAAAGGCCTCTTGTATGGCCAACTCTCCCAGATGTGCCAATATTCTCCCGTCAGGCGCCACAATTTGCCTCAACTTAGCATTATAATGAAGCGCACACTCCACCATTAATTCAACACATTCAAGCGCAGGCGGAAATCCGGCAGCTTGAAAGATTGCATTTCTTACCATTCTCCTGGCTGCAGGTGTGGGTAAAGGCCCATTGTGTCCATACACTCTTCTCTTGAATTCATCTAGGTCTATATGACCAAGATTGGTGTCCGAGATGTTCTTCCATTTTGATTTTATTTTAGTCTCTGGCTGCGATCCTTTGTTCGCGAACTTCATCTATGCTTGCTTGGACGTCTCTTCTTGTCAACCTGCAAGTACAAAATGCTTAACATTAATATAAGAACTTTTAAAATCAAATTACTCCGGGTGTAGTTTGGACAAAATTGCACTTTCAGCTTATTAAATTAAAATTTCTGTCAAAAAGCAAGCTGAAAGTAATCAAATTCGCCTATTTATGAATGAAATTCATGTCGGAAATGAAGTAGAAGATATCAACGAGGTGCAAACACATTGTCGATTAATTTCCAAACCTCAAAGATCGTGTTCTGACTGCAAATGAATTTAAAAATTCTGAAAATCTGCCAGAGGAAGTGCGCCAATATGCTGGGAAGTACGATTTTCAGCAAATAAATAAATTACTTCTCTCCAAAAATCACGTCTGTCAACAATAAAGCACTACCTTGATTCTCACAGCAATGTTACTTGCACCAAATTTTCCTTCGCAAACGATTCCCAGAAGATTCGAGAAAGATAGCCTCTTCTCAGCCGAAATTGTGAAGAAATGAGTTGCTGAAACTCATTTTATGGCTGAGAAGTGCGATTTTCCTCAAGGAATTGCTTTCTTTTCTTTGATTTTCTTCCAATTTTTAGAAACGTTTTTCTTCTCAGATCGGCAAGTTTCTAATTTTTATCTCTATGCCACCTCCGTTTGAGATTTTTGAATTTCTCAAAAAATTGCCTAAGTGTTGGAGAAAATATCAAAAGATATTAAATTAATTGTTTAAAATTAATTTTCCAACGTTCTTTAAATCTTTGAATCACGGCAATTTTAAATTTATCTAAGGCAGAATAATTTAATCTTCCAAATAATCTCCAGACTTCGAATTTTTTTAATTAAAATTCCCTAAGTGTTGGGAAATAATTAAAAATATCAAAATATTTAAAATTCCAACCCGTTTAACCTTGACACATGGCTAAGTTTGTTTGTCCAAGGCAAAATATCTCTTTTCAAATTGTCTGCCTAGCCAAAATGTGCTCAATAGTTCATCTGCCAAATTTCAACTCTCTAGGCGGAGTTCTGACCTCTCTGGACATTTTTATTTAGCCAAACGATTCATATTCTGGGTTGGGCAAACTTGGAGATCTCTGCCACTTTGCCATTTTTTATTAGTGCCTTAGGAATTTTTTCAAGCTGAGAGGGGCGGACTTCATGGTTGCTCTTCCAAACATTCTTCATTTTATGCCAAAGAATTTCATTCCATTGTGTTGAGGAGTGATTTTCGTGCCGGCCAAACCTCTTCTTCCTTTGGACATTTCTCTGTTTTTCATGCCTTAGAAAAATTTACCTTTCAAAGTTGGACGAATTTCTTATAATTCCTTGCCAATGGCGTATTTTATTCTCTATTTGTCTTAGGCGAACTTCACAATTTTCTTGCCATGGCGAATTTTGTTCGTGCCTTGTCCAATGGCAAACTTCACTTGTATTGGCTATTTAATTCAATTTCTAGCGAATTTTCCTTGCAATTTCACCCCTTCCAAACATCTTGGAGTGAACCCCATCATATTTTTACCCTTCTCCAAACTTCTTGGGGCGGACTTCATAGACTTCTTGCCATTTTAGCGTATGGCGGACTTCATAGACTTCTTGCCATTTTCCTTAGGCTGGGCGGACTTGCTAGACTTCATGTTGTTGACCCTTTTGGGCAGACTTTGACCATTTTGTGCCATGGGTGGACTTGCTAGACTTCATGCCATGGGCGGACTTGGCTTCCTTCTTGCCATGGCGGACTTGGAGACCTCCATGCCATGGGCGGACTTCAGCCTTGGCTTGCCAATGACTACCTTTGGCATGCCAAAGGTAGGGCGGACTTCTTAGACCTCATGCCATTCCTTCCTTGAGGGCGCCATCCTCATGACTTAGCCATTTTTCAAAACTTTTGCTATTTTACCTTGATTCTTTTGACATCTGGAGGCGTGTTGATTTCTTGCCTGATGGAATCCAAAAATAGAAACTTTCTAAAAATAGAAAAAGCAAAAAAGCATCCCTAAAAAATAGGAACTCCAGAATGGCCTAAAAATGCCGAAAATCAAAAAAGCAAAAAGCAAAAAAGCAGAATCCCTAAAAAATAGGAAGTGTCAGAATTGACCGAAAGCAATGGCGTTCCTCGTCTACTAGGTCTTCTGAGTATTTCCATGACGTTTAAGCTCTCAAATGGGTTCAAAATTTCAACTTGGCCAGACTAACTCTCAAAACCTTATTCAAATTTAGGACTCTAAACTAGCGATTCAGAGGGTGACATCAAAACTTGGGGGTCCCCATTTGCAATGGGGCGATGTGTGAAATAGGTCACAACAGGACCAAATCATAGAGGTTTCATATTTTGGTGTAGACCCTTGAAGCTTTCCTTCTAAAGATGCAACTAGACTTTTTCATTGATCTTGAATGAGTGAGGTGTGCGGTGTGCACTGTGGCATTCTTTGTATTTTTGTTGCTGGTGTAAGAAAATCTGCTTAACTTGTTGGTGAACACTTCAAATATGTTGTAGAAATTTCTATGCTTTATTTGCTTCCCATTCTTGTGTGTGTGACTCCAAATGTGTTGGTGCATAGTAAGATATGCTAAGGTGTGTTGCAAGTTAAAACCTAGGACATGTTTGGAAAGGATTATGCCTTGTAGAACTATGCAAAGCTCTATCACAGGCATGTTGGATGTATAGTAAGTTATCCTATAAGTGCTCGGATGTGCACTATTGTAGATGTTCGATAGGTGTAGAAGTGTACAATTCACCACCTTTAATTGACTATTTATGTACAAATGAAAGGCTGTAAATAGATCCAATTGTGTATCCAATCTCATCCACTAGAATTGCCAAAATCACTTACAAATCTTGGGCATGATTAGACACAATAGATATAGGTTTCCCAAAATGTACCCACACATGACTGAAGTAGAGGCATGCAATTTCCTATGTTGTGATGCTTTTCCTACAAGTAACTATGATGGCCATTTTTAAAAACTTGTCTTGTACAACAAATATAGAATCATTAAAACCCAAGCTTCTTGTTTGTGGGCTTGTTGATGCAACAAGGAATATAGCACTTGCTATGGAATTTAATGTTTGCATCCATGCAAGGCCAATAGAAATGCTCTTGTAGCATTGCTAGATTGTTGGTAACATTGAAGTGTCTAGCTGTCTTGGTGTAGTGCACCTCTGAAATGTCATTAGAGAGGTGCACCTTAAAGAATAGAAAGATGTTCAAGCTTGAAAAGAAGATTGTCACTTAGATGAAATTCACCAATTTGTTTTTCTTTTGGAAATTTGGCATAGATCTGTGTGAAGTTCTGATTTGTTGAATAGAGGTTCTCCTAGTCTTTGAAGTTGTGGTCATGTGAGTCCAATACCATGATGAGTGCATGAATGGAAGGTTTACTAAGGTAATCTGCTCCCTTATTGTCTTCTTCTTATGCTTGACCACTAGATGAAGCTTCTATAGGTATGTCATCTGCTTAATGCGGCATGTATTCTCTAGCTTGCTCTATGTGTGTAAAAAGTGAAGTGGCCTATGGTTGGAATGAATGAATCTTTTCTTACCCAAAATGTAGTGTCACCACTTCTTAACAACTTGAACAATGGCATATAGTTTTTTTGCATAGGTGTTGTAGATGATGACAAGAGTTTGTGAAGGGTTGTAGGATGTTGTTCATTAGGCACATGAATGCCATTAGTGTGTTGTTGAGGCTGAAGGGCATAACCATCTATTTATATGGTCTCTCCTTGGTTTTGAATGTTGTCTTCCAAACATCTTTGGGATGAATTGATACTTCATGATATCTTTCAATATGTTGAAGAGGATACCGATTCTTCACTATTATCTTGTTGAGCACATGATAGTCAATGTAGAGGCACCACATGCCATCTTTATTTGGAACAAGGACTATTGAACTGCCACATGGAGAAGAGTTGGGTTTATCTTGCCTTCATAAATCAACTCTTGAATTTGGCATTGAACTTCATCATTGTCCCAAATGCATCTACAATAGAAAGGGCTATTTGGAAGAGGGGATCTAGAAATCAAATCAATGTTTTGTTGCACTGCACAATGTGGAGGAAGATCTTTGTGCTCCTCAAAGACATCCTTATACCATAGTTTTTGGTTTGGGTTCAAGTTTGGATATTTTGTGCAAGTTTGCAAATATGACAAATTTTTATCCTTGGTTAGATATGGTTGGGTATAGGCTGTACAACCATACATATACATACATATGTATAATATTAAAAATATTCAAAAATATTCATAATTCATGGATCCAATCTCAAATATCAAATCAATACAAAATTACAATCAATAATTTTCATATAGCTCTTCATCAAGAACATCAAGGTCAAAATTTAGTTCATTTGAATCACACAAAGCAGCAATGCCACTTCCACTAGCCATTTCATGTGTAGATTTTGCCTCATCTAAAGAGGCTAAGGCAATCTTTGCAACAAAAATGTCTAAGTTGGCATACTTAGGGGTCACGTTCCAATTCCTCATTTTCCCTTCTTGTAATTGGTTTTCTTATGTGACAAGAGATGCAAGTTGGAAAGCACATAGATCAACTTATCTACTTTTTTCAAAGCCATCTATGTGTGCTTAATTGAGTGGATAAATGAGTATGTACTCCAGTTCTATTCAGTTGTAGAATAACTCACAACTTGTTGAACTTGCATAGAGAGTTAATACAAAATTTGCAATTAGAAAACATATGTAATTGTGAAAGGAAAGTAAGAAAGTTGGAAAAAAAATGCATACTTGAGATAGAATTTTTATTTTAAGAGGCTACAAGTAAATAGAACCTTGACCATGGATGTACCACAATTCATGAGCATCCTTGTACCAGTCTCGAAGAGCACAAATATCATGATTCTTTGAAAATATAAAGTGGTTTAACTCACCCAAGATAATACTTTGTAGATTTGGATTTGGACACATTCTTCTAAATACAAGCTGGTACCCACCAACCTCTTGATCTCTATATGATACCACTCTTCTTTGTGAGGAAAGTATATTTGTGCTATAATATTTTGGGGACAAAGCAAATGCTAGGAGATGCAAGTGTGCAGTGGTTTTGTTCTAATCTTTACAATGATTCTTTGCACGCTTGAAAAATGCTTCTATGGGGTCATTATCTTTGAATTCTATTATGGTCCTTATTCTTTGAATCACAGAGTTCATGCCATCATAAATCTCACCCAAACATGGTCAATCAGTATCATGAAACCTAATCATAGTCATGATGGGCTTATTGAAACTCAAAATATAATCCACATGAGCCCATCAATCATAGTCCAAGATCAATTGTAATGTCCCTTAATTTAGTATTGAGCCTATCAACAAGATATTCAAGAAATAGAGAAACAAATAAATTATATTCATTTTCAAAGGCATTAATTTTGTCTAATCTACAATTGCTTGATCGATTTCATTTAATCACTATGACTTTTTCTACAATACTATGCTAAATTAGTGTTGCCTGCTTTCCCAACCATAAGTATGATTGGATAGGATGGCTTGCATTTGGGGATGCCCTTAGAGGTGTCCTTTCCAAGCCCAAGAGCAGGTACACAGGCCCTCTTGGCCCAACAATGGTAGACACGCAGTCATCCATGTGGGTGGATTACCTGGAAAGGCCTCTAGCACCTACTATCCCCTCTGCACCTCCTATACCTTCCTCTACTTGTGATTGACAAAACAGAAACCAATGACTTGTAAATAAGAAAGCCTCAAATTACAAATTAATATCTTGATGGCAATATAGCAAATGACTTCCTGAATCGAATGCACATTTCCAAATTAATATCTACTACATAAATATACATTAATGCTCTAAGGCGAATAGAAATATTCATATCTATTATTAGTGGTTGTAGATTCATTTTCCTAGCTTAGAGTCTTCATACCTCAAGCCGTGGCAGAGTTCTGGCCATTAGTTTGCGTCTCTTCTTGATTCAATGCCCTCAAGGATGGACGAGAGAGCTATTTAAGGGTGCCTTGGTTGTATGACGGGTCGCTTCCACAGGAGATCGCGCCTCTCAGCCACGCATCCCTTCATTCGTGTCTCACTGTTCGTTGGTATAGAAACGCGCTTTTGCAATAAAGAGGCGATATAACATTCGATTTAGCTTTTTATTTATTTTAGACATGTATATTGGTGTATGCCGATTTACTTTATTATTATTATTTTAAGCTTTAGACATAACTATAAGTTAATCTATATCGATATAATTGTGTGTGTTGATTTACTTTATTATTTTACTTATTGAAGGTAAATACATAAATATATTCATTATTCATATATATTTACATTTATTTATATAAGGCATTAAAAATAATTGTTAGATAATATTAAAGCATAGTGATGAGCGTTATTATTTTGAATTATGATTTCATGACATGGTTCATGACATCAATGCTTTGACATTTTGGGTTCTATTTGTATTTGATTGCCTCCATATGCTCCAAATACTACTGGTGACCATGGTGCTCAATAGCTCTCACACCCTCACAAGTTGTATCAATAGGATCATGTGATGCAAATCAAGTCTTACCAACTTGACATGTTGTAAAAAAATAAAAAAGCAGATGATATATAATCAAAATTGATTATAGTCTATTTTATAGCAAACTTAATGTAAATAAAAAATAAAATAATAAAATATTGAAATTTCATAAACTTGTTTTAAACAATTCCGATTTGGAGGACCTAAAGATGGCTTGTGACATATGATGATTTGTCAAAAACTTTTGAATCCTGTCAGCATTGATGTAGATTTCTTTGACCCCCTTGATCCGTGTGCCAATCTTTTGCATCACCACATTGACAGATCAAACCTTTTGTAAGTCATTTGTCACTCATCCCCCTACCCCTACCCCTGCCCACTACCCTAACCAGTTGTCTATTATGGTATGAAGTGAATGAACAACATTTTTGGGGCCCATGATCTCAATGGATTTTATGAGGATTTCAATAATGAAGTTCATATTCTTCACTTGCCTCTCACAATCAATTGTCGTAAAAGACATTGCTCCTTTAGGGCACACTGCAATGACATTAATTAACGGTCTAGTTTTGCAATCATTCCACCCATGAAAAATGGACATTTTTGTTTCAGACCATGTTTCCTTGTTGGCCTATAGTGAAATGTCTACAAAAACTTTTTTCTTGGACATTAAGGTGGTGCACACCTTTTTATCCCCAAAATTACTATAATTAATAGGTGCATTACTAATTGCCATCACCATTTCCCGCCAACATGGTGACCTTAAAAGGTTGAAAGGAAGGCCCATTAACATAAATCAACAATAAATGCATTGATTTGCAATCTCCCTTGCCTCATTTTGGAAGGCCTTTTCCAATGGGCCTCATTTATGGGAATTAGAGGGGGTATTCTCGTTTTGAGAAGATGGTGGTGGAGTGATAGGATTTGGGGTAGCTAGTACTATGGTGGTGGAATGATAGCTTGTGTGATCCTTACTGGGATAGAGGATATGATTTTTCCTTTTCTCTCACTTACATTATCAACATTTTCTTGTCATTTGATATATGCTTGAATTTGCTCCTTTTGCAACCCTTTTTTGTTTGGCATTGGACAAGCTTGTATTCCTTGACCAGTCAAAGTACATAGATCTTTCACTTGATCATATGAGATCCTATACTCATTCCCATATTAACTACAACACCAATGAAAACTGCCACCTTCAAGAAGCTACTTTATCATTGTCACATGTTGCCAAAGAGGTAACGTTGGGTCAATTTTGAACTACCTTTGTCATTGGGCCTATTAGACTAGAACTGGTAGCCATTTTGTATGGATAGAAAACAAAGCAAAATAATAATATTACAATCTTAGAGTACGTAAAGAAAAACAATAAAAACAACATTATAACTCTATAATACATTTAAAAGGTTGTAAAAAACATTTAAAGCATCTTAGAAAAGAAAAAAACTTGGAAATAATCTCAAAAAACTTAAAAAATCTCAAAAAACATGAAAAATATCAAAATAAACTTAGCTTTGATAAATCTTGTAGGTGCAGCTATTTCTCTCCTATAGCACTCAACAAACACGACAAAATCCTTTTGTCAATTCTTTACCTTTGAAAAATAACTAGCAAGCTTCAAGAATGAAAAATGGCAGCTTGGAGGCAAAGTGGGTGTTTTGCCTGTTGTATTTGTCGAATGAATGTTGTTTGAGTTAGTTTATGCCAAATTAGTTCATACTAGGAATTGATAATGTGTTTTTTGGTTAAAAAATGAGTTGAATGCCTCTAACCTACATGTTTGTGATAACTATGCCTAGGTATAACTCGAGTTTGCCCAAGGTTTAGCTTGGCTACCCTAGGTTGGATGGACCCATAGGGAACTCGAGGTGCCTAGGCCAGACCTTGGTAAATCCAAGTCCATCTTGACCCAAACTAAACTCATGCAATTTACCACCCATTTTTGTCAAACCTAACTTCATAACATATACCATTGTAGTTCCTTGTTGAGCTGCTACTATTGCGGCATTGTTTGTGTAAGATTGTGTGCTGCCAATGCATGTTTGCTTACTTGTGCAAATGTCTTAGGGTGAACCATGAGAAGCACAAACTTCTTGTGTGAAATAATCTTGCAATGTGGTTTCGTAGATATAAGGCTACTTTGATCTTTGACGAAGATTTGTGAAGGTAGAAGTATTGATAAGTGATGTGAATGGTCCATTATTTTGGTTTTGCCTAATACAACCATCTTTGTCATACACATATGGCCTCAGTGTGGTATGTTGTAGACTTCCAATGATGTAATGTCACAATTGATTACATCTTACATGTATTTAACTACATACTTGAAAGTACACTGGCTTATTACTTGACTATCCTTACGTTGTTGCAACCATCCTACATAGTATGGTCTTAGGTGTGCTTCAATGGAGAGACCCAGGTGATTGATTGCATCTTGTGTAATGATGTTGCGTTGGCTGACATTCTCGATGATGACATGTAACAACAAATGGAAGAGATGCTTTCATTCCTTTGAAATGTCAATTGTCATGTGGTGCTTGTGCTAAGACATTGTGTATTTTGATTAGTATCCTTAGATTGTGTGAATGACTTGGAGTTCTACTGTTGTTTTTGTGCAATAGAATTCTCCTTTTGTGCGAAAGGCTTGGAAGTTGTTTCTTATGCGGGCTTGCTCTTGTGTGAAGAAATTTTTTGCCTAAGTTTTGCTTTGGCTTTGATCTTGGATGCATTGTAGAATGCTTGCCTCAATGTCTCTAAAGTTAGAAACTCCATCTTTGTGTGAATATAAGGGATAAACCACTTATGTACTTGAGCACCTTGTGTTGCTTGGGAGTGTTTACGTGTAGGTGCATAGAGTAGTCATTGAGCTTGTTGGTGCAGTCTTCAATTGATTGCTCCTTATGTTGATGTCACTGCTGAAACTTCATGTAATCATCATCATAGTATTGTAGGTGGTAGTATTCCTCTTGTAAATTTCTGACAAAGGAATGCGGAACACCATTTCCAAATAGGAACATGACCCCTCTCACATTGCACACTAAGCCCTTGCCACCAATGGGACACTACAATGAACATCTTTGATATTACAAAAAGAGTTTTCTTTGCATTTGTGAAGTGATTGGTAGACAAATACACTTCTAATTGTTGCACCAAATCGTCCAATGTGTGGCATTGATTTTACCTTCAAATGTTAGAATGTGCGGGTTGACTTGTAGTATGAAAGGGTTTTGGGGTTGTGTGGGAACACGTTGTTTGGTGTATTGTTGCATTAGTCCAAGTTGACATATGAGTTCTGGAATTGTTTGAACAATTCCTTGTCTATCCTTCCAGGGCTTTTTTGATCATTCTTTGAACACCTAAAAACACTTCCAATGTTTTCCTTGCGTCAAACATTTTACTCTTGTTGTGACATTTGTCTAGTAACTCAAAATATGAACCAAGAGGACAACCTTCCTTTTGTTGTTGTGCATGCTTTTGTATTGGCATGTGAGAAACATTACTCTATTACAAATGATTGTGATCCTAAGTGGTCTATGGGGCAAACCTATCTTGAGAAAGATGGGTTTATAGATTATGCAAAGGAAATCAAGAGATTAGTAAAAAAAAACACAATTGAGATTTGCAAAGTGAAAGACTATAGAAAATATGTATGCTACTTCCATTCACAATAAAAAATGAATATGGCACAATAGATTATATAGATAGTGTGGTGAGGAATGAGAATCCTGTTACTAGAAAAGGGTGAACACATCAAACTAGTTTGTCTACAACTATTAGTTATCTGTCCTCCAATGGGAACATATGAATGAATGTGCATGTTACATTACATTTACAAAACAAGAAGATAAATATATAACAATTCAAGTACTAAATTGTTGGTGTTTGAGCTACTTGTTGATTGAGCAACTTGATGGTTAGCATTTTGGCTCATGGTTGAGAAAATCCATGTGAACTATTCTTTTTTGTATTTTGTGATTATTAAGTCAGTGTTTGTATAGAGCTGAATAAATTGCCTAACCAACCAGAAAATGGGGGATTCAACTCAAAAATGCATCATAAATCAATGAGAAAATATCTAGATGGAATAAGAATCTATTTAGTAAATAATAATAGAGATAAGGTTTCTAGGGACTTTTTAATTATCACCTATGACATAGTGATAACTACTCTCTCCTATTCAAGCCTTTAATTGATTCCTAATTGAAAGCTCTCCAAAATTTTGAAAGATTGGTAATAATATTCTTTTTGGGTTGAGAAGATGTGGCATGATAGTTAAGAGCATAGTTAAAAGACTCAGACTTGCCTCAGCCTTGGCAAGCTGATTTTTGACTCAGTGCCTAGACTCGACAAGGTCTCAACAAAGACTCAACAAATTGAAAAAACCATGAAATATTGAGATTTTTAAGGATTTAAAACTTGTTTCATGCACCCTTTAATAAATAAATTTTAAAGAGACAATAAACTACTAAAATAGAAGCTACTTTGATCACATACACAAGAATACATCAATCACATGAGTATAAAAGCATATTTTAGTTGAAAGAAACAACATTTTTAGATATATAAATATTGTTAAGTGTTTAAGGCATATAAAACTCATGGATTATTATATCCATGGCATCAAAAACAAAAATCACAATATGGAGTCACAAGCTATGGTAGAAAGGAGCTTGTATCCGTCAGCCTAACGTTACTAGCTCTATGTGAGTCATGCGCTTGTATTTTAGATAAGTTTGAAATGCTGCTACAACCTTAGGAGCATTAATTGGGTTGGGTTTTGACTTAGAAAATTAGAAGTCTTAATGTAATTTAATTACTAAGAATTTACTTGGGAAAAAGTTTGAAAAAAAATTGTTTCTTTTCCATCCAACATACCCCAATTTTGTTTTCAATTCTTTATTTTTCAAAACTAGAGTAGGGATTCGGGAGTAGTGCCCCTAATTAGGGTTTGGGGGTAACACCCCCAATAGGGTCAAGGGGTAGTGCCCCTTGTGGGGTTTTGGGGGCAATGCCTCTAATAGGGTCAAGGGGTAGAGCATCTTGCAGGGTCCGAGGGTGATGCCCCTAGCACACTCCCTATCGCAATAAAAGGTAGGGTTGAGGGGCAAAGCCCCTGCCACCAAGCCCAAATTAAAGCCTATGAGACCACATGGCTCATTCTATTTTTCATAATTTTATCACTTTTAAACATCCTGCAAAAGTCCTCCAAACCCATCATTTAAAGTCTTTTTCTTTCTTTGGTTTTTCTTTTTATCTGGCATGGCCAAGTCTTCCCCATGGGACTCGCCAGGTTTGGCAAGTCTAACTAGACTTGTCAGCCTCAGGTACTTGGGTCATGAGTCCCCATGACTTGTTTAGTGCCACTCGCCTGGAGACTTGCTAAGTCTTGGTGAGTCCAAGCGAATCTTGTAACAATGATATACATATAAATATATTATGCATATACATCTACATATATGTATATGCTTTCTATTGATCTTTGAATCAACACTTTCAGCATAGAAAGGATTTATCCATTATGGTCTCTTGACTCTCTTCTTGATTGGTCATGCTCCTTTCGGTTTATGAGGAAAGAAAAAAATACTTATTTTTTAGTTTGAAATGAATCATATTGACATTAATTCATTGTAGGAATGCAAAGTAAAGATGAGATTAGAAAAGTGAAAACACAAGTGATCTTGTAATGTAGTGCTTTGTACTTTTCCAAATAAATGTAGATTGGAATAAGGAAATCTCTTGCTAAGATTAGATGGGTCACTCTTTCAAGAAATAATGTAGAAAGAAACAAAAGGGATATTTCACCTTCAAATTTGACCTAGAATCATAATAACTCATATGGAATAATAGAGAACAGTTGAGTAAATATTATCAAAACATGTATAAATAATGATATCTAAGATTTATGCCCCAAAATAATTAATGATGCATGAACCTTTACTTGGGTTCGCTTGGGGTGCTTGGGCTGAACCCTTGGCAAACTAGGTTGTTGTGCACTTCTTGCACACACGCCCCACTGAATGTGGGGACCCTCTTTTTTCGCTCTTGGTGTTTTGACCCTTTCTTTTGGGGGGTTTTTTGCTTGCTTGGGTTGGTGCCTTGACGATCATTTTGCCAATTGAAGTGGCATTCTTTTGAGCTGTATTGAAAATTTGAAGTTTTGGCTTTATCTTGGGTTTTTCACTGTTTTCGGGAAAATCCGCCTGGGCCGGATTCTCCCGGTTCCTTCTTATTGTCTGAAATTGGTCTTCTGCACTACTTTCGGGAAAGTCCGTACATCCCGGATTTCCCCGAAATCCGTGGCGGTGTCGAATCCCTGAAAATTCTTTGTGGTTGCGGCTGTATTGTTGGGTGTATTAATGGCATTTGTACGAGGATGGGGGCTTTGATATATCGATATTTTAAGAAGTGATTGATCATTTTGAGTTGTGCATCTGCTATCATTTGAGCTTGGGTGTTAAGGTTCTTGGTGTTTTGCTGGGTATTTGGATCCTCGAGGTTATTTGAGCTGTATGTTTGCTTTTGAAGTGCGTGGGTTGTATCCAGTTTGCATCAAGTGGTTATTTATCGGTTTCCTTCATCATAACCTTTGCGCTTCCATGGTATGTATATGCACCCTGTTCTCTATTGGTTTCAATTGCTTTTCACCGTTTTGCTTGGGAGTCTTTCATGGTTTTCTGGTCCTTTTGGGTGCGCGCCATCATTGTGCATTTTGGGGTTTTATCTAGTGCACTAGTTCGTTTTTGATTGATCAAATGTTTATGCTTGGTCTGGTGTTGGTTCTTGTTTGGGCTTTGGTTCACTGTGGCTTTAAGCTTTCCGTTTTGGTGAATCATTGAGTCATCTGTGCTTTCATGGCAGACATTTAGGGTTCCCAACCTAGGGCATGGCCGTTTGTTCTCGAAATTGCTGAGAAGTGGGTCATTAGTTCACGTTTTATTCATTAAGGTCCTAGGTCGGGTTGGTTTTGGATTTCTAGCTTGGATCCGGAGTGATTTGAATTGCCTTGATGAAAGTAGTTGAGATATGGACAGGTTCGGGTTTTCGAGATCTTCGTGGATTTCCACTTCCCTCGGATTTTCTCGATTGCTCTATCTCTTCTTCTTTTGTCATCTTTCTACCGGAGTTTATTTGGCTTCGTCAAAATCCGTTCCATCCGGATTTTCCCGAGGTCCGCGGTCGGGTCAGTTTACTGATGATGAGCTTTGATACTGTTATATCTAGCTTCGCCAAAATCCGTTCCATTCGGATTTTCCCGAACAAGTCGTATCCCTTCATTTTCCCCGAGTTAGTCAGAACTTTTATTGATTTTGCCAGAATCCGTCTCTGGCAGATTCTTCCGGATGTTTTTGGGAGATGTTAAATTTGATGGTTACGGATTGTGGGTTTCTTGGTAATACATTTGATTAACTTAAGGAGCTTATGCTAAGTATTCTTAATGCTTTTCCTTGGCCGAGTTGGTGATTTAAATGATATTTAGTTTGTTTGGTTCGCTGGAATCCGCCTGGCCTGGATTTTCCCGAAATCCTTCACAGTGTAGAATCCGTGAGGGGGGTTGAATCCCTAACTTTGAGATAATGATCTTTTGCACTTATTGCTTCTGATGGATCTAATTTTATGTTATCTTTATGTGTTTGCAGGCGGGATCAGGACAAAATGTTGCTGGTCGAGGAAAGGGAAAGGCAACTGACCTTGGTGTTTTCTGCATCTGCCATCTCAGATCCAGAAAAGGTTAAGATAGATATGAGGAGTAGAGTTCCTGAGAGTAGGCTGACTTCAATTTGGTCAGGAATTATGGACACGAACGTTGGCATGTGGGATTACGAGGAATTCAAGACTGAGATGTCAGCACCTAACCTTCCTCTGTTATCAAGGAGAATGGTGGACTCCGGATTGGCCCATGTGGTAGGCTTTCCTTCTACAGTGCAGTGTTATGAGCTGGTGCTAGAGTGTGCCAGGAATTATGATAGGGGTACCTAGAGGATTATTGGCCCTCAAGGTAGGATTCTTGTAGGATTTAGTCCAGTCTCCATTGCTGCAACCTTTGACATGCCTGACAAATCCCATGTGGTAGGCTTTGACAAGGATGGGGTTAAGAAATATTATGAAGAAGACATTGTTAAGTCTCAACAGGTGATTAACTCTTGGCTGGAGAAGCCTAAATCTCACTTTTCTAAGTTGCCTAAGCAACTGTTCAGGCTTAAGTTCAAGAGAGAATATTATAATGTTATCACCCTTCTCAGTAGGTTGGTAGAATTGAAAAGTGCAGGGATTTTTGAGACTTGGATGTTCCATATAATTGCTAGAATGGAGCAGGGATTTGATTATCATTGGGCAGGTGCCATCAGTAATGTGATCCATGAGCAGTTATGCAGTGTCTTGCAAACCAAGACTTTTACTACGACTTCCTATCTAGTGTATTCGTTGGCAAGACTTCATCTGTATAAGGGGTTGAGCACTAGAGGTATCTTTGGGCAAGATGCTATCTACGAGGTATATCCACAGTTGCACTTAACTGGTGGGAGTTATAGGAGATCAAACGATGCCTTCACTATGTATATCACCAGATTGCTCCAAGGTGCAGAGCATGTTAGAATCTCAGACAAGGCAAAAGAATTGATAGGAAGGTATGGAGCTTGGTTTATTCAGTTCCCCACCTTTTCATACATCAGAATTGATGGTTTTCAGAGGGCTCCCTACAGATTGCCAAGGTATCCTACGGACCACATCATTTTGTTGGGAGTTGTTAGGCAAATCTGTGATTTTTGACAATATTGTAAAGGGAGAAATGCATAAGACAGGTTTTGGGAATGATTTCCCTTTGAAGATAGGAATGGGTGAGGTTTGTGCCTCCATTCAATCTGCTCATGCTTCGGAGGAGGAGATGGGTACTCTTGGTCTTTCCTTCCACACCCAGAGAACAAGATTTGATATAACTGGTGAAGCTCAAAAGAAGGCCAACAAGGATTATAGCCATAAGCCTCATATTGAGGATTATTGGGTTAACCTCGCTGATGAGTTTGAGGTGAGGAAGAAGAAATTTTCCAGATTGCCAGTGGACTTGGTGAGGCTGTATAATGTAAGGGCCATCCCAGATCAGATTGAGGAGGATGGAAATGTGATCCAGGGTCACGTTTATGAGGCAGTAAAAGATAAACCAGTTGGAGAAGTTGACTGGTTGGAAGAGGAAAAGACTGATTTGGATCAGGTCATGGCCCCAGTAATTAAGTACACTAGGATGTGGTTGAAGCATAAAATACTAGAGCTGGAAAGTGAGGGTGTTCCATGCACTTATGAGCTGATGGGAGATTTGGAGTCCCATTCTGCTTCTGAGGGGTCACTTGAGCCAGAACAAAAGGGCAAAGGAAAGGTAGATTCTCCTTTCAAAATTCAGGTAAGGGAAGTCCAACCTGAGAAGGAGGCAGAGGTAGGCAAACAGAGGAAGCGGGTTGCTAAGAAGAGGAAACATGCCTCTAAGAAAGAAGTTGAGAAGAATAAGGGAGAAGTAGGGGAGGCTGAAAGTGCTCCACCGTTGGAAAAGAAAGGAAGAATTTTAAGATTGTCACAAAAGGGGGAAGGGACTCTTAAGGTTGACAAAGTAATTGAGCCACCAGTGGTAGAGGTGGAAAGTTTGGGGGAAAGGACACAAGTTTACATGAGGAGGTCAAGGACTCCTTCCCCAAAGGACACTGCAACAATGGAGAAGGTCTCGGTCAACATTCCTGTTGTCGAGCCGGTGAGTGTCTCTATTTCTCAGGATGCTGGTAGCCAACAGGAAGAACCAGGGAAAGGTGAAAGTCCTAAGGGTTTGCAGGAAGAGGTATTTCAGGAAGGAGATCTCTTTAGGGCAGAAGCAGAAATCGATAAGGTATTGAAGTCTCCCTTGGTGGCATATGCAGATTCGCCTGCAGAGGAGCAAGTGAACAAATCCTCTCAATAGGAGGAAGTAGTGACTAAAACTTCATCACCATCTTGGGTTGTAGAAGAAGAACAATTGCAACAGGAGGGGAATCCAACTGTAGATGTTCCTGGAAGTCCGAGAGTGGAAAGGCATGCACCTGTTGATCAACAAGAGAAAGAACAGGGTAGACAAAGCACAGTACCTGTTGGGTCCACTATTCCGGATTGGCTTGAGAAAGGCTTAAAGAGTAAAATGGTAGTAGTGGAGGATGCTCCTCCTAATTGGGATGTCCTTATGGCCAATGTGGAGAAGGTGAAAACTAAAAAGAAAGCAAGGGTTGTCTCTCGAATTGAAAGAGATGGATCAGGTAATAGAGTGGCTCATATTGCTACCCCTACTCCAAACAAAGATAGGGACAATGTGACTGCCCAAGATTATAATGTGCATACTGTTGATTTGGGACGTGCTACCGTAGAGCAAGATATTGAAGAATATGAGGGTTCCAGTGCAGCGATTGTGGGGAGATTAAAGAAGGCAGTGCAGACCAGACATGAGTTGGAGAGAGAAAATGAAAAACTGAAAAGATACTTGCAGGAATTGATGAAACCTTTGTAGGCTATTGGTTCCTCCTCTTCTGCTGCAGGATTCCTTCCCTAGGAGACAATCTCCGAGTTAGAAAAGATGAAGGGCACCTCACATGCTACAGTCACTTGGTTGCAAGGTGTTCAAGCAAAAGGGGATGAAGCCATCAAAGGCATTTTGTCCACTGTAGGGGATGCTACAAGGTCGGTGACATTGTTGAAGACTGTGTTAGCTCAAGATAAGGAAGATACTGACCTCTTACTCCAAAAGGTTACTACAATTATGGGATTCCCCGAGGATGAATTGGTAAGATGTGGGATTCTTCCTCTTCCAAGGGTTTCTGAACCTTGGGAATGGTTTGAAATCTTGCTCATGAGACAAAGGGCCTTGAAGAAGGTCAATAAACATGCAAAACAAATTGAAGATGCTCTGACTGATGTGTATGACAAATATATTGCATTTTTCGAAGTCATGACTGGAAGGAAGAAGTTTGCTCCGAAGCATCTCAGTTTGGAGCAGCTTAGGGAATGGTGGAGAGATGTATATTCTCTAGTCAGTGAAGGGTCAGTTACTGAACATCAGTTGGATGATGCAGCAACATACATTGCAGTCATTGACAAATATTTGACCAATAAGGCTGATTGGGATGGTATGGTTGGACAAGCAAGGGAAAATATCAAGATTCTTGAGAGAAGGATTAGGGTTTTGCCTGTGCCACCGGTTGCTGAGCTGGATAGGGTCTTGCTGGCTGTACATGCTGAAAAGGATAAAACTAAAGACAAGGATGGGGAGTGATTATATAGGGTTACATTGATATTTGTGCTTCCCATTAATTTACATGTAATGGGCTCCTCCCTTTTGACACTTTGGCGGTTTTGGATGAAATTGGTGCTATGGCACATTTCATATAGTCGAGTTATTCTTGTGGGCCGACCTATCTTGTTGATTCTCTATAAAAGCAGGCATGTTGCCTCATTTGAACAGTAGACAGAAAATTAGAAAATAGAGATAGAAGGATAGGTAGATCAAGATAATAGTTAAGTGGTATCCGAGCAAGTTAGGGTTTATTTTTCAAAGCAAATGTTGTAGTAGAAGAATTGGAATTGTTGCTATCTTGGATGATATAATATAAGAGAGATATTGTGTTTGGTATCAATCTTTTGGAATCTCATCTGGCATGGTTCTTGTTATTCTATCTTTCAAATTGCTAATTGTTTATGGTTAGATGATTTGATAATGCTTAGGGTTTCATGTTTGGAATGTTGTAGCGATCTCTAGTCCATACTTTTTGCAGTTAGCTGATTGTTCGCTGCTTTGTAAGGTTAGCCTAGACTTATATTTATGCTTAGTTCAATTGTGAAAGTTATTCATCTCAATTGCTGCAAGGTTGACTGAGTGAATGTTCATGATTTGAAAATCTTTCAATACCTTAGAAGATTGCACTATTTCTGTGGAGTTGCAGATTCGTCTGGGTTAAGCAGAAAATAGTTTATGAGAGATTGGTTCATCTTGAGCATCTTATCCTTTGGCATTTTCAATCTTAGTATTAAAAGTAGTTTTAAGATTATCTCTGGAACTCTTTATCTTTTGCTATTTCTTTCTTATCTGATTTATATCAAGTTTGAGAGTATCAATCTATTGCTTATGTCGGATAAGTTGGAAATCCAGCTCTGCTTGTAGTAAGGTCCCCTTGTGATTACCAACATTTTCACATTATATCTGAGTTGTTTCACTGCATTGTCAAGACCTAACATTAGAGACCTTGGGGTTATCTCTTTTTCCATAGAGATTTACCTTTCAAGAGAGATAGGATATCATATTCTGTCTGAGTTGTTGCTGTGCAGAAAACACCATCAACACAGGCCATACCAGACCTGAATTGGGACTAGAATTGGACCAAAACTTAATATGGGAGGCAATACTATAGAACCTAGTAACATAGTAAATTAGGAAAGTGAAATGTTTGTTTAAGCCATCATATTATTGTTGGGTAGAAATGCATGTAACTATTACTTGCAACATAATTTTCCTTGTTTATAAATTCCAAACTTCATTAAATAGTTGTGCCACACCCTCTAATCTTCAAATCTCCTCAAGGAGGCTTTCCCTCAATAGTCAAGAGTAGGATTTTAAATTATTTGAGTACTTTAGGTATCGATAATGAATATTTTGAATAGCACATATCCTAGGGAGAAAGTAGATTCCTAATTTGATGGTAGGCATCATCTTACCGCTAATTGAATGGAGTCATAGTGTGATTATAATGACAATATATAATATTGAAGTGAAAATGAAATGATATAATATGTTTGGCTTGGGGTCATCTATTGCATGAATCCTAGCATGAAGGTTAAAAATTATTAAAGATATAAATGGTGAGGGCAGAACAATAGGCAAAATCTTACATTAATTTGGTTCAAAGAGATATAAATGTATTAAGCTTTGTTTCCCTAAACTCTACTATCTCCCTCTTGTTTGTCTAGATAAATTATTCAGGTTCATGTGTCTAGTTTTCCTCAACCACAATTTGCCTTAAGTAATTTATTTTTATTTTTAGTATTTTAAATTTGGGTGGGAGGTGCATGCAATTAGGAAAGGTGGTTTAGAATGGGGCAACATTAGGGGACACTTGGCTATCTCTGTCTCCCCACATCTCTTAGCCATTTCTGGAATGTTCTAGTTTGTCCAACAGCATGGGGATGACTCCAAGGACATTTTTGAGGTGTCCTTTCATCTGTGAAATGTTCTAGGGAGGGGAATGCTTGAGAAATCCGTGGGGACATAATTCCATGTAACATAGCATTAATATGACAGGTTGTGGGGAAAATTCCATGTTTAAGCACAATCAATCTAGAGAAGTACTACGATGGATGACCTCTTGGGAAGTACTAATGCTTCATTGTTGTGAGTGTCACCTAGATTCAATGATTGTCGAGGGGGTTAGAAACTCATGAGAGATGGCTTCTGGTGAATTGCTACTCATGAAATATTGGTCAAGAAGATTGACATGATAATGACTTTGTTGATCCCTAATAAATGATATTACGTAGTGATATAATGTAGAAGCACCGATAGATAAAATAAAAGGTCTAGGGAGTTCCACAATGAATGGTTCATAAGGCTTATTGAAGGTTTTGCAAATGTGGTGGCAAGCTGAAGGGGTCCAATTGAGAGGGAAACTCCATGGTTAAAAGTGCTCGAGATTCCTAGAAGTCATAGTGCTTCACTAATGTGATCACCACATATATTCAATTAGAACCAAGTGAGTTATTCATGCTAATAAGAGATGGGTTCTTGTGAACTATTGATCACGAAGATTGACTTGATATTATTACAGTTGACAATAAATGATATTACATCAGGGTGATGGTCTTCTTGTGATTGATCCTAAAGAAAAATGTCCCTTGTTGTCAGGGACAGCTATAAAATTGGTGCATATCCACAATTTGGGTGGTATTTCTAAAATTTCATACACATGGGTGGCTTTTGTTATCTCTTCACAAATATATCACAATCAAAATGGGTTTTATCTCTCATGTGAAATGCATTGTCTGTGCATCTTTGGTTCACAATGACATGGCAGATGATGTTTTTGGGCACAACTCATATTGAGGTGGATTTCGTATGATTTGGAATTGTGACCAATAGTAAACAGAACTACAGCATTTTAAGTAGCAGGATTTGAGCAAGAAAATCTAAGATTTAATCTTGACATGGAAACAGGGTTAGATTTTGTTGCATGGTAGGAGTCCTCAGTCAAACTGAGAGTTGAGAGTGAAAGTGCAAAGCATTTCTGTCAAAATGAAGTGGAATATGAGAACAGAAATGCACAATGGAGGAGTTGCTATTTAAAATGATTATTGTAAAGGAAATGAGAGAACATAATCTCAATCTCAGTCATGGCTTTGGAGATGAAGCAGCTAGTTCATGAGAACTTCCCAATTGCAATAATTTGAGTGTTCATTTTGATGCATGAAGTAAATTTATGCTTAAAAAGCATGCCTTCGCTTACAGTTGTGAGACTATGTTATGATATTTTTTTGTCTAGTATTCCTTTTGCGTAAAATTGGAAAGAGTATCTGTCAGAGTGGTTTGTAAATGATAAATATAATCCTATTACTATGCTATATAGTCACAAAGCTTGTCATCTTTCATATCCTGTCCTAGGGATTCAGTTGTTTTAATTATTGACTTATATGATGGATCAGTTTTAACTTTGATCAGTAGTCAAGACACATTTTGATGATGGGCTTCCTTTAACAAATTACTTAGCATAGTGAGAGACCCAATGCATAATCATTGTGCAAGAAATGTTTGCTTCGGTTGTCTTTCAAAGCTATCATTTTTGTCATTCTTTAAATTACTGTATTTATTCTTCTTTATCCTGTGTATTATGAAATTGATAGACAAGACATATTCCGTACTGGACTTGAGTTGAATCCTATTTGGATAGTATATAATAAAGGATAAGCTGTTTCGTATATTTCATCATTCTTTTATAATGTTAGAAACAGCAGCTCTAGTCTGGACATAAATTATTTAAATAGAAATGTGCATTTGTAAATTTATTTGCCTTCGATGTTTTCTTTTGCCTAACCATCTTCTGATGGATTATTTGAGTGACAGAAAGGATCTGTGCGAAAGTTTCGAACTGCTCCACCAGCAGTGGCACTTCTTGAACTGAAGCCTCCTCCCTACAAGTTTGTACGTTACCATAGTACAAGACTGCATCCAGATTACATTCCTAAATATTTTAACAGCAGTTTGTTGCTATCTTCTTCCTTGAAACAGAAAGGAAAATGTTTGTCATATTTTTGTTGATTCTTTTTAAAATTCCAGCTTGTTGTATCTTATTTCAAACTTTTACATGTTGAATCATGTTCAATGCCATTGTCATGTTGAACTGGTAGGATGCATTAGAACCACACATGAGCCAACAAACTTTGGAATTCCATTGGGGCAAACATCATCGAGCTTATGTTGATACCTGTAATAATCTGATCAAGGATACCGATTTGGAAAACTGTATGCTAGAGGAAATCATCACTAAAACATATAACAAAGGAGATCCTCATCCAGCTTTCAACAGTGCTGCTCAGGTGTGCACCTTATTTCATATAAACTTTACGTTTCCTTTTAAAATTAATTTTGAAATTTGAGTAGATAAATTTTTGATTGCATTTGTTGCTATGTATGTGAAGACCAATGAAGTAAAGATGCAAGTGAATTAGAATTCAGTCATAGCTTTAATAATTCTTAGTATCTGCTTATGCTCATTTATTTTAGCTTTTAGGTTGGAAACTGGAAAATTTAAGACTATCTGTGGCTACCCAGGAAACTATTAAACTAGAAATATTTAAAATGAATTCTCCAAAGAGAAAGTGTGCTTCCATTGTTTTTTTGAGACATCTATCAGCAAGATTACAAACTATGCATCAAATGCACATCAAAAAGTAAATGGAAACTAATGGAGAATGAGGAGAATCCTTTACGAATCAGTTAATAACTTAATAACCAGCACATAATGGACCTAGTACAATCGGAACCAGCACACAAAGTTGTGGTCATTAAAAGCTCAAACTGTTGGCAGTCTTTTTGAATATAATTTATGCTGCTTCATTCAAAATATTTAATATTTATGAGAAGACGACAATTTGATATGAGGTAAGTACTTGGAGTATATCTTTCAAATTTTTCTTATGGGCTTGCATGTTCCTACTTACCTCCCCCATATGCTATCATTTAAAAGTTGATGGTATATGATCTTTGAAATCTCAACCTAGTATGCTCTGGTGACTTTCTTTTCTTGTGCTTCATCTTTGAAATGCTTTATGACTGGCTGATGTATTTGTATGAATATATTGAAATAACTAGGCACACCAGTCCTTCCAATTCATACTATTAAATATTTATAATGAAATATATAACAAAGACTACCTCTCTCATCAAAGTCATGAAGTATGTAGAGGGGAAAAATGCCAAGGATAATTTGTCAAAATCTAAACTAATTTTTATAGTTGATGTCTAAAACAAGTTAGAGTTCATCATGGAAGTTACTCCTTGTAACAGATCTTAATACTTGATCACATCGAGTGTTTGATGCAATTGCATTGACATGATATCAAGATACATTTTCCCAAATATTGTTTATTAACTTGAGGGGATAATTAAACTTTATAAAGATCAATGCAATACATAATCAATAAGTAAAATTCTAATGTTTAAAAGTAAATCTACATATGGTGGTACTGGTTACTAGTTTGTATATTTGGCAGCAACCTCAAATACACATTGAAGTAGTTTTAGCAGTAATTTATAATATATTGATTTTCTTGTTTAAATAGCTGGTTTTATGATATGTGAGCAAACCCATATCAATTCTAGAAGAGATGCCATCATAAAATTCTAGAAGTTTCAATTAGAGGAGGTTACTTGTACGATATTAGAAGTTGAAAGAGAGTATCAAAGGAGACGTGAAATGTTGGTGTTGGTGTTTTTCCAACTAATTGTTTGAAATCCTCTAATGAGCAGCCAATTCTTATGTTTAAAGATTTCAAGTAGTTGGCCAATGAACATGAGCCATTTATACAACTATCCTTCTCTGCATTTCAGGTTCTTCCAGACCTAGGAGGGTGATCCTTAACGATATCAAATGAAATGGTACTCAATTCATACTAGGATAATGTTTCAACAAAAATGTTCTCATGAAATATGCCAAGAATTGCTTAGAAATCTATCTAAATTGGCTAAATTCTTGGAGACTTATGCATTGATGGCTTTGAGAATATAAACAAAGCTAAAAGAACAAACTACAGAAACATAATTCAAAATGTCTTTATCATACCTTGGGCTTGTAACCAGCTTTCTTACTTAGATTGGTGCCTTGAATCCTTGGCAACAAAGTCAAAAGATTATGCAAATATTTTTTGAACAACAAACTAAGAACAATTTCAACAAAGCCTATACATTACCATCTTACAGTAATGCTCTTTGAATTCAGATTCATTACCAATTGTTCTTAACAATCCTTGAACATATTAAAAATCTCAATATTTCAGATACAACAAGTTAATCCATTACTTTAACAAAAGCTATATAAGAAACATTCACTTGCACAACAATGCAAAGATGAATATCAAAGATCCTTGATCAATTTTATTCATAAGAGTAGCAAAATGTACATTGGAGAAAAATGCTATTGAATCTATCACAATGTATTCATATTTTTGAAAATGTATACTGCTGCACAGAAAATTTACATTTGCATTTTCCTTTTTCCCCAAGAAACCTAGACAAAATTAGAACTAGCTATGACAGAACTTTACCACTTATAAAAATCCAAGATCCTTTCAAAATGGCTTGGAATTCCCTTTTATAGAGACAAGGGAGTTGTTGGCACTCTCAAATTTTGCAAATTTGAGGTGCCCATTTCGAGAAATTTGCTTCTGCACTTTTTGAAGTGCACTTGAGGGGTTAGTTTGAGTGACCCACTTTGGAGAATCAGAATTTGAGGCTTGTTGATTTCCAAGCAAAACCCATTTGTAGACGTATTTGATTGACATATGTGAATGTGCGTGTCAATTTTCAGCTTCCCACGATAAGTTTTGTCAGGGTTTTGAAAAGCGAAGCTGGAGGGTTTTAGCATTGTTTTGCTGTTTGCAGGTTGTCAGTTTTGCGAAACAGCCTCCTGTTTGAGCTTGGATTTCGCAACCAGTTGACTGTCATGTCAAAATGAATGCTGTTCTGTGTTCTCCATACCTAAATGATCTCGAGTGTCAGTTTTCAGAGCCTAATGATTTGATTTGCTATTTTTAGCAGATCGAAATCAAATGCAGTTTGTTCAGTTCCACATCTGCATTCCTGACAACCTTTCTGACTGGTCAACTTTGATCGTTAATATCTTTTGATCAAAGATGTTTCATGGAATTCCCTTTTGCTCACTTGCTCAGGGTACCTTAATGAACTCATGTGTCTGATGGTAGCTCGCTAGGAGTTGTTTCACTATTTTTACAAATTGGCAGTTGAGTGAGTTTTAATTGTTTCAAAACAGCTGTTGTTTCAGAAAAGTTCAGCTGAGCAACTTTGCCGATTAGTATCTTCCACCTCGTGACTTGTCTTTCTGATCAGCTGACAAAGGTTTGCAAAGGTTGTTTGAATGAAGAGCCACACCTATCAAACAACATCTTAGTAGGTATAGCATATGTCACTTTGGAAGCACCATTGAAAAGAATGTTATGAAGAGAGATTAGTATCTCAGTATTCAAGAGTTGTAGTAGCAAGGTATTTTGTCTCCAAAGCAATAGTTGAAATAGCAGACGGAAGAACTCAAGGCTTGCATTAAGTTTTAATGAAGCCAATGAATGCTGATGGATAGTGAGAGGCAGTTCTTGCTTTTCTTTCCAAAGAAGAATTGATAAATTTTAACAATATTAAGACAATTACAACAACTGAGAAATGGCTCTATATGGTGTATACTGGGGATGTGAAATGATCGAATCTGTTGTAGAATGCATTAAAGATTCTTTCATTTTGAAAAAGGTCGGATGGGAGGTGGTTCTAGCTACAAATGGTGAGGGCAGTCACCATGAAAAAGAAGTGACAGATGTATGCATAAAAATTGGAAGCATAGGTAAGGTAAGTGGCCTATTTGACAAAGCTCCTCTGTTAAATACAAAGCTCCAGGGGTGCCACAGTGATTGCTGCACAGGCACACCATTAACGTGTTTAGAACGCTTCAACAATTCTTAGGCAAATGCGATTAGTAGCAGATGAGGATTGGCGCGCAGGTTTGTGTGAGAGGGCAGCGAACCTATGACAAGGATGTGGTCTCACGAATGCTAGGATTGCATGATATGCACAATGAATTTGTTGAAAGGACCTCAAAACTTTTAGGCAAATGCAACTTGTAAATGTTGCTCAAGCCAAACAATGGAATGTTGTGATTACGCACTATGTACAAAATGAAATATGTTAAGAATGTTTCTGAAACTTTCAAACCATTGCATGCGGCGCCATCGAGCAAATCTAGAGGGTTATTGAGTGAGGACTCTGTCAGGCATGGTTTTGTGCAAAGAACAATGGAGATGTCAGGTGACAAGGACCAAATACCCCAACCTTTGGTAACACCTTCCCTACCTTGCCCGCGCGTGAGCCTTTGATACCTGTCAAAGGCGAGTAAGGGAAACGCCATCACTTGCATGGCAAAATGGATTTGAGAAATTTTCTAGCGAATGCAGTTGGCGTGGGGAATGTTTGGAGCCACATTCAAAACAATAATGAGCTTGGTGGAGCTGTTGAAGGAGCGTGCACTTGGGATATGCCATGGCGGGTGCACAAAATGGATTGTTAAGTTACTTTAGAGATCTTTAAGCAACTAAAATGGACAAAGAAGGGTGCGGTTTGTGCTGACAGTGGAAATGTATCAAAATTGTTTGAGGAAATTATATTTAGGAAATGATTGCGCTTGCGGAGAAGGTGAGTTAGTGTCGTGCCTGGCTTGGGCATCACATGGATTTATTAAATGTTTTAGAATCTCCACAAAACTCTTGGAAAGTGCGGTTTGAAGGGATGCCCGCGCGGGGGAAGGTAGTGTTTCACTTGTTTTCTAATGGGACAAGGTCACAATGTTGTTTGGTTTCTGTTGGTTTGTTTGAGCTGCCACCGTTCCAAGAGCCTTCAAGAAAATGCTTTGGCAGAGAAAACCAGTGAAGGTGGCCATCGCTTAGTAAATTGAAAGCTGTTCATAAGGTGCTAAAGGAACCCCATGCACTAGTAAGGGTATCAAATGCAAAAAGGGAGAGCTAGGCGCTAGGCTCGAGCAGGATGAGGATTGTTTGGCGGCCATTGCCAAAGCGGAGAGAACACCAAATGACAAATGAGGAACATAAATTAGGGCACAAAATGGAGAGCGGATGAGATCAACAGTCAGCAAACAGGGTTGGCTCCAGCCAAATCTCCGTCGTCGCTCGCCATATCGCAATCGGGATGTTGATTGCGGGGAAGTAGTGGTGGATTGTTTTTTATGTTTTTCTTTTAGTTATCCCCCTATTTTATAAGTCCAGTTTGCCGTATAACTTGAAAAGGCATTTTAAATTTGAGTGTTTTATTGGTTTTTATCAATAAAATTTTCAATAGGGGGTGGGACCCGCTCTGTATTTTCTTAGTTAATGGAGAAAAATTCTCGTGCAAAATGCAAAAGAGAATCAACGGAAGAGATTTAATGTTGACTCCAGCAAAATCCAAATTGTTGCCCGTCGTATCGTGATCCAGAGTTGCAATCAGGATTTTGATTGCGAGATGGCGGGGGGATGAGTGTGGGCCCAAGACTTTTGAGCGCTTACATTATTTTTTAAAATGTTGCCAGATGCAATGTTTAATTGGCTAAGATGGGAGGCTCCAAGCAAAATGTTAAATTTCTTCTCCATGGGAAAAATGTAATGGCCCGACAAATGTTTATTTAAAATGTTTTATTTTAAATAAATGTCTAAATTGGTAAAGTGTGGGGAAAAGATTTAAAATGAAAGTGCACGGGATGGGGTAAATAAAGTATTTACTATGGAAGTAATACGATTTTGCTGGGGTGAAAAATCAAATGGTGAATACTTTGTGCTGCTGGGTAAAGTATTTAAAATACTTTGCATGGAGGGATTAAGATAAGTGAAAATATTTTATTTACTGATGGTGAATAAAATAAATACAACAGTGCAACATTAAAATGCAGCAAAGGGCAAAACAAGAACAACGGTAAATGGATTTTCACGGGAGTGGAGTTTTTCCTTTCAGCTGCAAGTAATGATTGTAGGTATACACATGGACTTTTTTCTGTTAGAAAACAAATTGGGCACATGCTGTTTTGAGAACAGAATAAAGTTTGTTACAAGGAAATGAAGATGATATTTTGCAAATTACTGTTCAACGGTGGAGATGTTTCCAGATGGCTTTTCCTGTTCGATTTTAGGGTTTCTTCTGGAGTTTCTTCTCTTCTACTTATTCTCTTCTTTTCTCATTGTAATAGGTTAGCAAGTCGAAATTTGGAGTGGAGCTGCATAGCAAATTGTAAAATCTGTAGTTACAGAGGCAATGCAAGTTGGATTTTATGCCATTTTATTGTAGAATTTGAGTTTATTGGGATTTAGTGTTTCATAACAGTACTGGCATTTGAGTTTAATTGACAAATCCAGGCTCATGTCTCTCCTATGTGCAAATGTATTTGAATTTTGAATGAAGTAATCAAGGGTTATTCTGTTCATCTCACTGTTGTGGTGTGTGCAATTCTGGTTTTAGCTTTAATTCAAAGAATTAATTAAACTGCTTAAATGAGATTGCAGATTGATATGTTTTGTACAAGGATTTGGTAAGTAGTATTGAGTTGAGATACAAATTGGTGATATTGTAAGGCAGTATAATCAGAGATATTATATGCTATGTGTTGAAATCTGCTATGAACCATTAGGTGTTGGTGAATTTGACTCCTCCAATGGATATGGCACTGGTTTGATTTGCATCTGTTCTTTGTGATTCAGTGTTTGTTTGTGTTCACCTGGGGCTTGCTACCAATTTTTAAACATAATGATTACCTTTCACCATGAAATTGTATTGTAATTATCTCACGCTCCAAGTGGTTGATATTACTGATAAACAACCAATTCTATTCAGTTCTATCCCATTCTGTTGAGCTATTAAGTGGGATTATCTGTTTGAAGTTAATGATTGTTTATAATTTTGTTGCAGAAGTTGTAAATGCATTAAGGGATCACCCTCTTGGGTCCTGTAGAGCCCAAAGTGTAGGAGATCTTTTAAAATCCTCATCAGTTGGTCCAGGTCCTCCGAGCTGCCCTTGATTGGAATTGGCAATTCCATAGGTAGATTAGGAGACAAACTTGGTTTACATTAAAAAACACCAACAGGAGTAACAAGCTAAAAGCCATGGACAAATGTCACATTTTCATTCGACAACTTGTCCAAAGGATCAAACCAAAACCAGTACAATTGCTTTGCAAAAGATAAAAAGGTACAGCGCTTGAGGACAAAACAATTGTAGAAGTTGTTACAGAAGATACTTCTCTGATTTGCATAATGAGACAAAATGGGGAGGCGCATGATCTGTCAGTTGTACTTTTCCACCCATGCTGCAAATGCATCTTCTAAGGGCCAAGGAGATGCAATAATTCTTCTGACATGATTGAAATGAGAGGAATATTCCTCCTCTGTACACCTCTTTGCATCATTAGAAAAATTTACAAGACTTGTCTCCAGCTTAATCAAGTTATCTAAGGCAGCATTTAACTTGTCCACATCTGTATCGTCTTTTACAAAAATAGAACCTAAGATGGGAGACAAAATACTACTAAATTCAGCTCTCCACACCTTATAATCCTTTAATTTTCCATCATCGGACAAAATTTTAGGCATAATGCCATGCTCAAGATCTTCAAAAAACTCAAATGACTACCCCATAGGAAACTCGTAACTCTTATGTAGAACCATGTTGTCCTCATAGAGTCTGAATTCTCCAAAAAGATACTTAATTCAATAGGGGCATTAATGCCAAAATTTGCCCTTTCAGACATCTTTTCAATTAATTGCTTTCTTGGCCACCAAGTATCTTGGATGCTCTTGAGCCTAGCCTATAGTGGGAGATGGATGGCATGAGCAACAACAATTAAATTATATCCATTCCAAGCATTTTCTAGGTGGCCTAAAATGCATGATAGCCTATGACCAAGTAGATTATCAACAACCTTAGAAAAAATCTCCTTTTCCTCCACCTTTGCCCATTTCTCCATATCTATGCTCTCTTCCAACTCCTTTTTCAATTTGCTTACCTCTAAGGTAAGGGCTGCCTTCTCTTGATCTTCCTTAACTCCTACCACAGTTTGAGGAGTTGGAAGCAACCCTGTGACAACATTAACATGTTCTTGCAACTTTAAATTTAAAGCATTTACCTTGGCTAGGTCTGCTTCCAAATTTCTTACTGCTACTTCTATGAACATAGTTGTGTTCACGGTTAATGTTGCCACTTGAAGAGCACTAGTATCCCCCAATCTTCTGACAATCAATTTTCCAATTAATTCATTGGTGTCATTATGACTTGGGGTTTGTTGGTCTTAGGGAAAATTGACCAAATAGTCAAGGTCTCATGCCTTGGATTGATGCCTGATCCAAAATACAATGCATCAAACTTGCTCCGCTTATGATAGCACAGGGTCATCTCCCTCTTTCCTTCTTATGATATCAAATGCTATTGTTGATGATATGTCCCATCCTGGCAGCAACAAACATCCACTTTTTCTGACAATCTCCCTCCCCTTATCCGGTGTCATGTTCTCCATGTCAACATTTACATTTGCCCATATCTCTGCCACAATCTCATCTTTATTATCCTTTGTGATTCTTGTTTTGGATTCTTCCATCTTTAACGTGAAAGCTTCAGCTCTATTTTTCAAGAGGAAGTCCTTAAATTCCTAGGTGAACTGATGAGCTTGTCATTTGACATAAATTCAGTGCATGCCAAGGCTCTAACATCATCCACCACATGTCCTCTAATCTCAAAATTTATTAACATCCTCTCATTAGAAGGCCTTTCAACCTTATCCCTAGATGGGGTCTGTATCACTTGTATCATAACTGAATCATTTGGAAACTCATGAGGATCTAGAGGATAGTCTACCAGAGTTTGTGTTGTAAGAGCTATTTGTTGCAGAGGTGTGACCTGTTCAAGGCTTGATTGCTCCATTACTTGAGAGGAGGGGCCAGGTCTATCTACCTGAGGCAATTTCAAAGGCAAATTAGCCAATAAATTAGCTGCATTATCCAACATGGTCATGATTCTAAGGACTAGGTCCTAAATCTCTATATGTGCACCTTTGTAAGAGGGATCCACCCCCTTTCTCCTCTCTTTTGCAATTTGTATCTTTACCCATTGCTCCCTCCTCTTTGTGGCTTCAAACTCTGATGAACAATTCCTGATTAGATCCTCAATTGGATCATACTCATGAACAAATGCAACAAGTTTATACTTGATAGCATCGTGGATGAAATTCTCAGGATCACATCTCCTTACCTTATCTACCCTCGTTCTATAGGGTATCAACTTGTTGAGAAGCAACTCCAAATTCCAAACCCTCTCTAGCAGTGACCTGGAAGCCTGAGAAAATCAATGTGGATGGAAAGATTGCATGCTTCTTGTAATTTCTGAAATGAGTCTTATCTGACTCATTCAACTACCAGATAATCTCTAAAAATGCAATTTTGTCCGGGACAAACTTTAGCAAAATGTGAGGTGCCTTTGGGGAACCATAGACCCTTATCACTGTGGCATTTGAATAGAAAAACCAGTCATCCCAATTATGATCAAAACCCAATTCGGGTTGGAGGTCCTTTGGTCTAAGGAATTTTTTGACAGACCCCAATCAAACCTCTGACCCAAATTTCTCAGAATCTCTTTGACAAAGAATTCCTCGAAAATGCTATCATTTGAAGAGTCACAATTGCTATCCCAGATGTATGTCCATTCCTGCACGGGGAGCAACCTCTTTTGAGCATCAAAAGCTCTTATTTGCAGACAAGGAGACCAAATCTTCCTTCCATTGTAAAGAAGAATATGGTAGAGTAAAGAATACTATTTGAAATGGATAGTGTTCTGCTGGGTGAAAATTATGTAATCAACTTTTCAATAGATGACACAACCTAGACTTCAGCCACAACTATGTGAGATAGAATCTCTCCTCTCAAAAAGGGGAGGCGTCCTTCTTATTGCTAATAGAAGCTATGGTAAAACTAATAAAGTATTTACACAATGTACACTACACTAACGAAATGGGGGGGGGCGGGGTGTGTTACATTCATGCTTCTCTCTTTTTTCAGAGAAGATGTTTTACAATGCTTCACGATTTGGAAGTTCTAGATCTAATAACTGAAACGTAACAAAAAATAGTAATGCCAATACCTCTATCTTGTCAAAGCAAAGCGTAGAGATACTAGATGTGATTTATAATAACAAAGTAAAGGAAAAGGGAAAGCTCACGAAGGCACAAAGTCATTCCATAGCTTTTTCAATGTTGGATCAGCAAAAGTATCGTTTGTCGCATTAGAAGCACAAAGTCTTCTTAGATGCAGCAATTCCTCGAACAACTTGAACGATTACAAGCACAAAGTCTTGTAGATCTTTCAACCAAAGTATCCACACATAAAAGTAAATCCAAATAATAAATGCAACACAAAGTTTACATAAATTACTTGAAGGCCTTCAAATACCATTCGCTAATCACCACCAATCTTACTCAAATCCAAAGAGAATTGATTCCAACACAAAGTCTAGCATTCAATTTCCTTCTTTATTGATTAAATTCAGTTTCACAAAATTGAACACAAAGTTTCAATGTTCGTTTCAAAAGGGCAGCACTTCGTTGCAAAATACTAAAGGTAAATATTACAATAGAGATCCCTCTTATTTATAGAAAAGAGGGAAGAGCTAATCTAGGAAATCAGTTGAGTAAAAATAGGAAACCCTAACATTGACTAAGTCAACATGTAATTTATCTCCGTGGAATTACATCTCATATTTTCGATGTAATTACACTTCACAAAAAGACATTTAAGATGTCAAAAACTATTTACAAAATGCATATGAGAATGCATCAAAATATTCAACATCGGGAGATTAGGAATCTTCATGGTTCCTTGCTTGGGCATGGAAGTCTTCATATTTCTTCTTGGTCTCTTGTATGAACGTATCATCTGGGCCGACTGTGTAATCTACAAAGGTGTGAACTCTTGTGATCGACCTACTGGCGGATGAATGGATTTTCTTGCACCTGCGAAGATGCATCTTGAGATTATCAAGTGTCAGTCGTATATCGCAAATGACATGTATTGAGGCTTTTGAAAAACTGGCATCCTCAACTTGCAACATGATGAATTCTTTGTAGATCTGGGATAGTTCACTGGATTAGAAAATGTCACCTTCAAGATCACTTGATGAAATCTAGAGAGAAATTGCAAGGATGGTGAATCAACAAATGTTAGCAGAAAAAGATGCATTGGGAAGCGTGAAGCGAGCAAACGATGTTAAGTGTGAAAAGAGCAAATAGGCATGGAAAACGATGTGGGAGTGGAGAAACATGGTCCGGAGCGAAAACAGAGTGGCTTGGAAGTGTTTAAAGCAAAAATTGCCAAAAGTGTAAGGGCGCTAAAAATCAGAGCTCTTGCATCAAAAACTGACTTTAGGTGCAAGGGTGCTAAAAATCAGAGCTCTTGCACCATAAACTGACTTTAGGTGTGCAAGGGTGCTAAAAATCAGAGCTCTTGCACCAAAAACTGACTTTAGGTGCAAGGGCGCTAAAAATCAAAGCTCTTGCACTTTGGAGGTGAAAGAAAGAAGTCAAGAATGAAATGGAGTGAACCAAAATCACTTTTAAGTGATTTAGAAGTGTTAAAAACTAACTCAAGTTGCCCATTTAATTGAGGCACAAAAAGTGGCACTTCTAGTGAAATATGCATAAGAGCCAAAAAATGATGCGTTAGTCAAAAATTAACTAAGTTAGGAGGTTAAGTGCAATGGTGCTAAAAATCAGCGCCCTTGCACCAAAGTCCAAAATTACTTAAGTGCAAGGGCGCTGATTTTTGGCGCACTTGCACTTTTCATACTTAGAAAAAATTACACAAATGCAGGAGCGCTCTTTTTGGAGCTTTCGCACTTTTTCCAGTTTTGCGAAGTATGATCAGTAAAAGTTCGTGCGAGCACTCATTTCGAAGGTCTTTGCGAGGTGAACGCAGGGGGATGCTCAAATTGACTATCCAAGACTTTGGAACGCATTTCGAGGTGGGTCAAAAATCACCTCGTTTTGCGTGCCTGAACATCACGAACCTAGGAAACAGACAAGTTTCATAGGGGGGTTAACCGTGGAATGAGCATTGCTAGTTTCCGTGATAACATGTTCTCATTTTCCTTAATGGGAAATAGGGCCTTATGGATCCCATCTGAGATGAAGACCGCATAGACAGAAGGCTTGTTTATATCTCTACTTTGAATATCCACAGCCAATACTATCATGTTGATTGGTATTTGTGTCTTGCAATCCATGCCCAAGACCTAGCACAATGCAAAGTAGGTCTTCACAAAATAATCTTCAAAAATATCATAGTTGAAAGGCTCCAACTCCCCATTGGCAAATCTTTTCAACTCTCTGTTTTGCCCTCTTGGCTTGAAACTAGGCAACCACTTTACTCTGTAACTATCTCTTAATCTTTGGTACTCTCTGGTCAATGCTCCTAGGTCAACTAGCCACTGAGCATTTTTGTCAAGATTGAAGACTTCACAGATGCAATTTCTATCAAGGGTTACCAAAGGAATACCCTTCCCACTGAATAATGTTCTTTTGTCCAAGTTGTAAGCCCTAGCCACAACTCTTATTAGCTCGACATTAATGAAAACATTAGAGCAAACCAACCTCTCGACTCCCAATCTCTAGATGTTAGAAATGTGCCCATCTTCCAAACATTTTCTGAAGCAATATTTGAATAGGGTATAGCCATGAATGGGGATTATTGCATATCTTCGATAGTGATTATTATTCATCACACTATCGGCTAAAATTTTGAAACCTTGAACAACTCTAGGTCTCTTTGAAGACCCTAGCAACTAGGCCATTATATCCTCATCTAAATGTTGGAATGTGATGCTGTTGATTGTTGTCATTAATGGTTGTCATTGATGTCAACATATCTTGTTTGATTGATTAAGGTTCGGTTTTGATGCTTTGGCGATCCGGATTGGTGTTGTGCTATGATGATCTATCTTTGGTCTTGCTTGTCTCGGTCCCCTTCATTTTACAATATAATGAGATACTCTTATGGGTGTGGACCGATCTGGAAATTGGTTAATGTGTCTCGAAACATTATTTGCATTGTAACGTGTATATTCTATTTCAGATATCATGGTTGATTTGAGCGAGGAGGTTCTCTATGGTCCACGTTTCATTCCTTTCCACCACGGGAATGTTTTGTGGTGACCTAATTCAATTTGTGTTTGGCCAACTTAGGAGATTATGAAGGCATGGAATGGTATAAGTAAAAGTTGATCTTGTTCGATGAAAGTAAGTGTGGTGAATGCGAATCTAAAAATCTAGACATTGTGTAGTATGTGAAAGTATATGACTGGAGGCAACAGACAGTGAGGTTCTTTTGGTGTCACTATTGGTGACAGTTACTTCCAGTGGTGGATTCCCTTTCATCATTCTTCTAGAAGTGAGCCTTTTTCTTTTGGCAGTGAGCCTATTTACTTTTGGCTGTAATAGCCAGGTAGTGAGCCCACCAACAGTGAGCCCTTGAAAAAATCACCTTAACCGGTGTTTTATAATTGAGAATTAACATTCTCCATGGTTTTTCCCATCTTGGGTTTCCACGTAAATTCTGGTGCTCATTGTGCAGGGTGTTGTTATGTGCTTTCATGTTCATATCTGTTTTAATAATTATTTGATTGATTAAAGATTGCACCAGATTAATTAAGGTCAAGAAAATTGTTTTGTAATAACTGATTCACCCACCCTCTCAGTTATTCAGACTGTTCAACAATTGGTATCAGAGCCTTGGTTCCTTGAAGAAGAGCTTAACCGCTTGAGCATAATCTGATGGTGCACAAACTAACAATCCCTGTGTTTGATGGATCTGACTACAGTTTCTAAAAAGTGCAGATGAGAGGTTACCTGATTTCTCTAGGCTACAATACTTGGAAAGTTGTTGAGACAAAATATGTTGTACCGACAAATGGTCCTAATACTGCAGATGAGATTTCAGCCTATGAAGAAAATGAAAAACCAAGGTATGCAATCTACAGTGCTTTGTCTAAGACGGAGTTAACAAAAGTTATTTCATTGAACATTGCTTATGAAGTTTGGGAAAAGTTGAAAGAAATCTATGAAGGAAATGATAGAGTCGAAGTTGATAGCTAAGCACGGATATGAAAACTTGAGGATGGAAGAAGGTGAAGATATAGCAAGCTACTTTCAAAGAGTTGACAGTGCAATAAATGAAGTCAAAAATCAAGGAGGCACTCTGACAGATGAAGATGTTATGGAGAAGATTCTAATGACCCTATCAGAGAGCTACAGTGACAAGATCTCAGCTATTGAGGAAGTTTATGATCCGAAGAAATTCACCAGAGAGCAAATATTTGGCACCTTGACTGCGTTTGAGATGAGGAAATTTGGAAAAGAAAAGGAGAAATCTGAAACAACCTTCAAAGCCACAAAAATAGAAGAAGATCCGAATAGTGAAAGTTCAGATGAGTTGGAAGCAAACTTCACAAGAAAACTAAAGAAAGGTATTGGCAAGTACAAAGGTATGTTACCTCTTAAATGCGCTTTAGATGTGGAAAGATTGGTCATCTAGCATCTGGGTGTTCGGAAAAAGGAACAAGACAAAAGTTTAAAAGAATCAGTAAGAAGGCCTATTATGTTAATGAAAATGCTAGTATTTTAGATGATGAATCAGATCAAGAGGATTGTTTGTTTTTGGTGGAAAATAATGAACCTAGATTTGATATCTCTAATATTTGTCTGGAATCTAATGATAACACTGCAGCTGCATTATTTGTCAAAAGAAATGGAGATGAATGGTTGATTGATAGTAGATTTTTGAATCATATGACCTGTGCTAAAAGTAAGTATGTGAAGCTTGAGAAATCTGATGGAGGTTCTATTAGATTTGGAGATGATAAAACAACACAGATTGTTGGAATTGGTTCTATTACCTTTGATGGAAAACATAACACTGACAATGCTTACTATGTGAAGGGTTTATATCATAATCTTTTGAGTGTTGGACAAATGTGCGAGAATGGCTATAATGTTGTATTTCAGGACAATGGTTGTGAGATCTAAAAGAGTTCCGGAATTGTTATTGCAACAAGAAAAAGAACAAGTGGGAATATGTATCAATTGGAAGGAGCTACCAAGAGATGCTTATTATCTAAGAGCAATGACAGTTGGCTCTGGCTCTGAAGGATGTGTCACATCAACTTCGACAATTTGGTAAGGATAGGTTCAACAAAAGCAGTTAGAGACTTGCCAAGATTGACCAAACCAAACAACATTATCTTCAAAGGATGTCAAGAAGGAAAACAAACCAAGGGAACATTTTGAGGAAAAGAAGAATCATCTACCAGATTGTTGGACCTAGTACACATTGACCTATGTGGTCCAACCAGAACAAGAAGCTTACAAGGTGAGAAATATTTCATGCTCTTAATAGATGATTATTCCAAACTAACTTGGGTTACATTTTTAAGAGAAAAATCAAAGGCTTTAGAAAAATTCAAGATTTTCAAGCCAAGAGTTGAGAATGAAGTTGACAAGAGAATCAAGTGTTTAAGATCTGATAGAGGAGAGTTTACTTTTGATGAATTCAACAAGTTTTGTGAGAAACATGGCATTAAAAGACAACTATCTGCCCCTAGAACACCACAGGAGAATTGTGTAGTGGAAAGAATGAACCGAACAATTCAAGAAGCAGCTAGAACAATGATCAAGGAAGTAGGTTTAACAGAGGTCTATTGGAAAGAAGCGATACACACAACAGTTTACACTCTTAATAGAGTACTGTTCTGGAGAAGGTATGGAAAGACATCATATGAGCTATTTCATGGAAGAGCTCCCACAGTAAAGTACTTCAAATTTTTTGGAAGTAAATGCTACATTTGGAGAGATGGGGACAATCTTGGAAAGTTCGACAATAGAGTTGATGAAGGTATAGTTTTGGGTTACTCTACAAGAAGCAAAGCGTATCAGTGTTACAACAAGAGACTGAACACGATAGTTGAAAGTGTGAATGTGAAAGTCGATGAAGATGTTCAAAGAAATCCTGACAGGCATATTGAATATGAATTAGATGACTCAGATGACAAAGGAAAGAAGGATTAGAAAGAAGAAGAGACAAAGGAGGTTTCAACATCTACTACTAAAACCCCAAGGTATGTACAAAGAAACCACTCAAAAAATCAGATTATTGGAGATAAGAATAAAGGAATCATCACAAGAAACAAAGCTGCTCAAGAACAAGTATTACTGTGTTTACTCTTGGAAACTGAGCCAAAGATTGTGGAAGAAGCATGCAATGATTAGAATTGGGTGAAGGCAATGAAAGAAGAGCTTGATCAGATAGAGAAAAATCAGACTTGGGAACTTGTGCCCAGACCGGCAGACAAAAATGTAATTGGAACAAAGTGGGTATTCTGGAACAAGCTGGACGAAAATGGAAAAGTAATAAGAAACAAGGCAAGATTAGTTTGCAAAGGTTACACTCAAATCGAAGATATTGATTTTGAAGAGACTTATGCTCTTGTTGCTCGGATAGAAGCGATCCAGACATTCCTGGCTTTTGTAGCTTATAAGGATTTCAAAGTCTATCAACTGGATGTAAAATCAACATTCTTAAATGGAGAATTGAAAGAAGAAGTCTACATTGAGCAACCAGAGGGATTTAAGTCTGGAAATGACTCAAATGCTGTTTGTAGGTTGAAAAAAGCTTTATATGGATTGAAGTAGGCACCTAGAGCCTGGTATGGTAGATTAGACAAGTATTTGTTGGACAAGGATTTCAAAAGGGATCTACTGACAATAATTTATACTGCAGAATTTATTCAGATCAAATGTTGATTGCTGTGGTTTATGTTGATGACATAATCTTTGGAGGAAATGATGACTTGTGTAGAAAATTTCTAGATGAAATGCAGAAGGAATTCAAAATGTCTATGATAGGTGAGCTAAATTTCTTCCTTGGATTACAAGTAAATCAGAACAGCAAAGGAATTTTCATCTCTCAATCCAAGTATACCAAAGAATTATTGAAGAAGTTTGGATTGGAGAACTTCAAACCGGTTTGTACACCTATTGTTACCAGATATAAGTTGACAAAAGAAGATGATTCACCTAAAGCTGATGCACACATGTACAAGTCAATGATTGGAGGATTGTTAAATTTGACTGCTACTAGACCAGACATTATGTATGTTGTTTGTTTAGCAGCTAGATTTCAGCAAAAACCAAAGGAATCACATGTTGTTGCAGTAAAAAAGATCTTTAGATATTTGAAGGGTACAAAAGATATCGGGTTATGGTGTCCAAAGGATTCAAATTTCACTTTGACAGCCTATATTGATGCTGATTGGGCCGGGTGTGTTGATAACAGGCAGAGCACAAGTGGTGGAGCTTATTTCCTTGGCTCCTGGTTGGTTGCTTGGTCAAGCAAGAAACAAGATTTTTTATCTTTATCTATTGTTGAAGCTAAATACAATGCAACATTCTCATGTTGCACTTAGGTACTGTGGATGAAACAAATGTTGAAAGACATTGGCATATCATTTGATGAACCGATCTCAATTATGTGTGATAATACCAGTGCAATAAACATTTCCTAGAATCCGGTACAACACTCCAGAACGAAACACATATCCATTAGATATCACTTCTTGAGAGAGAAGGTTTTGGACAATGGGGTAAGACTTGAATATGTACCTACAAACGAGCAGATCATAGACATTTTCACAAAACCGTTGAGTAAAGATACTTTTGAGTATCTCTGGTAGAAGTTAGGGGTTTTGCCCCCTCCTAGTCTACAATAATTTGCACCAGAGTGTGCATTGGTCCAAAGTATTATATGCTCACACTTATCTGGATCATTGCTTGGTGGCTTCCTCATAAGGGGAGCAGAGTAAGTTTTTCAGGGGGAGTTTTTGCCATTTGTCTTTGATGTCAAAGGGGGAGAAGAACTGAAGGTCCTTGATGCTGTTGATGCTGACATTGTGTTTGGTTTGTCATTGATGAATGTTGCCATCAATCATAAAGGGGGAGATTGTTGGAATGTGATGCTGTTGATTGTTGTCATTGATGCCAACATATCTTAGTTGATTGATTAAGGTTCGGTTTTGATGCTTTGGCGATCCGGATTGGCGTTGTGCTGTGATGATCTATCTTTGGTCATGCTTGTCCTGGTCCTCTTCATTTTGCAACATAATGAGATACATTCTTATGGGTTCAGATTGATCTGGAAATTGGTTAACGTGCCTCGGAACATTGTTTGCATTGTAACGTGTATATTCTATTCTTTGGTTTTGGATATCATGGTTGATTTGAGCGAGGAGGTTCTATATGGTTCACGTTTCATTCCTTTCCACCCTAGGAATGTTTTGTGGTGACCTAATTCAAATTGTGTTTGGCCGACTTAGGAGACTATGAAGGCATGGAATGGTATAAGTAAAAGTTGATCTTGTTCGATGAAAGTAAGTGTGGTGAATGAGAATCTAAAAATCCAGACATTGTGTAGTATGCAAAAGTATACGACCGGAGGCAGCAGACAGTGAGGTTCTTTCGGTGTGACTGTTGGTGACAGTTACTTCTAGCGGTGGATTCCTTTTCATCATTCTTCTGGCAGTGAGCCTTACCTGCAGTGAGCATTTTAGCAGTGAGCCCTTGTAAAAATCACCTTAACCGGTGTTTTATAATTGAGAATTAGCATTCTTCGTGGTTTTTTCCATGTTGGATTTCCATGTAAATTTTGGTGTTCATTGTGCATGGTGTTGTTATGTGCTTTCATGTTCATATCTATTTTAATAATTATCTGATTGATTAAAGATTGCACCGGATTAATTAAGGTCAAGAAAATTGTTTTGTGATAACTAATTCACCCCCCCTCTCAATTATCTGGATTTTTCAACACCAAACCCCTCTTAACCCCTCTTGAAGTTTCAGCCATGGTTTCTAGGGTTAGGGCTTTTGATTACAAAATTAGGGCATAGGGATTTTGCAATTTCTTAAAATTTTGACTCAAATGGAAACTATCCTGAGATTAATTATCCTTCAAACCTTAAAATTCCCCTTTTTTCACTAGAATTGACCCTTTCCAGATGCAAGAAAATACATAGGAAGTATAAAGCCACTTACTTTTCGTTATAGCTATAGACCTCGAAAAACTTTTAAAAAACCCTCACTAAGTCAAAAATCACCGCAACCTTCACTTTGAAAATCTTCTCGTGATCAAAATAACAAATGTGGATGCACTGACACAAAGATATGGAAGAATTTTGGTAGGTAAAGGCCAAATCTCCCATCAATGTTTGCATGCATGAAGGCACACCCTGCAAGAAGACATTTTTCCAGTTTGAATGTGGACCATTGATCTTTGAAAGATCAATGGTTATCACGGACGTTTGAATTCACCTGTGCCAAATTGGAAACCTTCTTTCATTGCTACAACACTTGGACACATGTCACCATTTGAAGGCTTTGCGTAATGTCCCTTACCCGGTTTCCCCTAGAATTTGCTTGTAGATTAGGCTTAGGGTTTCTTTTTTCCAAATGAATGATCTTTTTTATGAAATAATCTTGGTTTGAAATCTGCATTCACCATATTAACAACATTTCCACATACACATATATTTGTTAGCATTAATATCTAGATATCCAAAATAGAAGCATAATCATAAATGCAATTTAACAAGCAAGAGGAGTGCCATGCGTGGATCCACCCTGAAGCCTTCATGTTGGGAATGAGAGGTTGTTCACCACAATCCTCCTTTCCCAACGGCTTAGTACCTGCATTCTCCACACATGGCAGTACCTCGGAAGACACTGGCCCTATTAGGAGAGGAGGGGAAACCCTAAGTACCAAGGGCCAAAGGCCTACCATCCCCCTAAGTAATAGAATGCTGAGGTGGGGCCCCACCCTTCATGACCAATCCCTTGCTTGGGCCTACGGGCATGAGGGTGGGGTTTTTAGGCAATCCACTTGGTGAATGCTTCCCCCATCCTAATAGGGTAACAATCACGGAGAAGACAATCTTTTAAACAATCAAATACATTTGCACTTAAGTCAATATCAGCATCATTATCATCATAATACTAAAGAAAGTATTACATCAATAATCAGATTAGCCATATCTATTTCTTATATCCAAAATATGCTAAATATTATTGCTAAGTGAATACATCACCTGAACTGTTGTGTCTCCCCTTGACTCTTAATTCTTTAGTCGCCTTCCTTCAATCTTACATTTGATTGATCATAAATATTAATCTATCCATTTTTATATTAAGATTGTAATTACTAATAAGGCTCAATAATTGCTGCAAGCATCATTATTGCAATGATCGTGTATATATATTTCATATCATTATTCCTAATAATCACCTTTGCATAAATATATATGTCATATATATATAACTATGTATATGTTTATGTATTTATATATTAATAATTATATTTAAATTTTACTTCCCCAACTTTAGTCTTGCCAATAATATTTAATCCTATATATATATATTATTTTCCCAATCTGTTGTGCTACCAGATTTCCAAGTCATTTTCCTATCTCCTAATCCATCGATCAGCTTGTATATGCTTCATTTTAATTTTTGTCTTATTTCTCATCCATCGATGCCCCTCTCCCTTGAAAAAGATTCTCTTTTAATATCCTTGATAGGGTCAAAAGGCATGACTTTTCCTTGCACTAGGGACATGTCTTTTAGTTAGTGTTAACTGCTGTCTTTTCTGGGCTGAATGTTAATTGATGCCTAAATGAACCGCTACATATGATAATACAATAACAATCGCTGTTAACATTATTCTATGCTGCAATTTAGATATAACCGATGCCTTAGTAAAGATAAGTATTCTACAGCAAATATATTAATTGTTTTTTTATTACAAAGTATATATAATATGTTTATTATTATTATTTGTATTAGTTTCTTTTAAATTATCAATAATAAATTGTAATAATTTATAATTTTTAAGTTGTCAATATTTACATTTAGGATAAATGGTAATTACTTATATTTATGATTATAGTATTATCTTGATAATTATAATCATAATAAAATTGCTAATATATTTACATTTCAATGTGTTACGGTTTTTGGGGACATGACACTTTGCAAAAACAAAAACAACTAGCAAATTATTTCTATGAAATTAAATAATAGAGCAAGGAGAAACACGTGTTATGATTTTAGGGATTCATGGGGGGAACAATGAAGATATAAAAGCTCTTGTGACAAAAGAGATTTGTGCGAAAAGGAGTTAATCGCTTTTCAAAGTGCAAAAAAAAGTATTTCGCTTGTTTGCGGAGACAATCCCACGGAAACAAAAGGCTTCCACGAAGCACATAACTAGGGCGACTTAAAAGACTTAAGAGCATGTGCGGTAACCAAAATAACTTTGAGGTACTAGGTGTTGAAATGCACAAGACAACTGAGAGGGGGGGGCGGGGTAGGGGGGGTGAATCAGTTGTATCTAATTACTTTCACTTATGATCTTAATCAATTCCACATTCACTATAATCTGTTATTAAGTATAAACATGAAATGCAGATAACAAAAAGCAAATACCAGAGACACCAAATTTACGTGGAAAACTCAATGAGGGAAAAACCACGGCGAGGATTAACTCACAATATATTAATAATGCAAAATCGGATACAAAGAGAGGCTCACTGCTAGAGGGCTCACTGCCCAGAAATGACTCACTGTCTGGATACAACTGCCTACAGATAGGACTCACTGTCCAGAAGGAGGCTCACTACCTACAGACAAAGAAAGATAATAGAAAATCCACCACAAAAAGTTCCACTCGTTCGCAGCCTTGATCAAAGAATCGTAGACACTATTAGCTCACTACTTTCAGGAATCTGACACATTGAAGTATTGCTGCCTTGATTCGCACTTTCGCACACTCTGCTCTTCACATTTGTTTCGTGCTTGTTCGCCTTCAATTCACAACATCTTGACTTGCATTTATACCATCTTCAACCTTAGAAACTTTCTCTAAGGTCGGCTATACATTCTTTATTTCACAAATTCATATTAGGTCGGCGACTCAACATTCCCACGGTGGATAAGAATGAGAGTGGACCAAATACATACTTAACTAGGACCCAAAACAACATCTTGGATCAATTACACACTTCCTTAATTGATGCATATCCTTTATGTAAAGTTGTAATGTCCCTGATTTTTGAGGTGAAGAAATTTAATTAATTTAATTAATTAAGTTGTCCAAATTAATATTATTTCATAAGAATAGCTTAATTAATTATTTTAATTAAAGTATTAAGTTAATTATTTATAAAGTTATTCCAATAAATTAATATCAAAAGGATGACTTTATATTTAATTAATTTAATATAAGTGACTTAAGTGAAATTAAAAGAATATTATAAAGTCACTTAAAAGAATAAAATAATATTACTTTTTAGAAGCTTCTTGGAGTAAAATGAAAATTCTATATAAGAGGCTGATGGTAAGTCATTTGGACATCATGAGTTGACTTATTTTGCTTATTGAGAAATTCTCTTGGTTGAAGCATAGTTTCAATTAATCAAGGTGATGCTCCCTTGATATCTAGGGTTTGGTGATGGCCCCATTCCCACTTTGAGAGGTGGATACATTCAGTATTCATCATAGAGATCATTTGAGGCATTTTTAGAGGGTTTGGAGTTGTAATAAAAGGTATGTAATTTTGTTTAGTCTGCAGACCAACCATGGAAGATCTTGCATTTTCATTCGTAGCTCTTTAATGAGAGGTCAGATTTTTGTGGGCATTGGAGAAATCAATTCCTCTCGTGTTAGCAACCATTTCTATAACAAATTGGAGGTGTTTCAAGGCTGCAATTATTTATTACTGAGGACTGATATGCTACAGCAAGGGCACCATTGGCAAGACATTTTTGTTCATATCTCATCATTGAAGCATTCTATGGTTCTGGGCATTGTTGCATTTTGATCCTTTGGTCCTACCGATTATTTCAAGTGCTAAGAAGTGGAGTTTAATTGTTGCATTTATTTATCTAAAACATTGCCAGGTAAGAATAGGGGCGGTTGGGTGAAAGCATCGATTTGGCGTAAGAGGAGTTCATTTTGGCTTGGTTGTTGATTGCTACATCTTCATCATCATAGGCACTGCTATAACCAGGTCTTTCATGATTTTGGAGTTGATTTGCATTGTTATCTAAGATTGTTGCTGTAGGTGTGCATTTTGTACTAAGAATTTATATTGTAATGCCAAGAGTCTTGGCTCATCTTTCTTATATCAAGCATTGTAGTGAGGTTGGCATTTTAAATAGAAAAAATAAGTTGCATGCCTTATGTTCGATATAATGTTCATTTTAATAGCATTCATAATCAGCCTATTAGTTTGCATGCCAATTGTTTGACAAAATGTCAATTGGCTGTAGGTTCTCATTTTGGCATAAATAATATTGTAACATTGCATACCAAGTGTTTGTATTAATGCCACTTGGCTATAAGTGCATAAATGCCATCTTAGATTGCATCCAAAGTGTTTGTCTTAATTCCTAGTTGCTGTAGATGCACATTTTCAGTCACTTATATTCATGTAAAGGTAGAAAATAGTTGGCATAACATTGCTGAGACTTTATTAGTCAATCTTGCATCATTAAAAGCTTTCGAAAACATCATTTGCAGCATCCAAACTCATAACAAAACAATCAAAAATTCATATCAGAAAAATCAAACTTTGTGTGCAAAGTGTTTGATAATATTCCTTGAGCATATCTTCAACATTTTGAGGTCAGAACTAGCAAGGTTCATTACAAACGTGTAGACACTAGGTCGGCGAAACCTAATGAAAACACCAATGAACTTTGAAGTACGTGCATCCACAACAAGATGATCACATGTGGATC